>CM076581.1:1421078823-1421215958 GCA_034641835.2 Pinus albicaulis | reverse complement strand
AAATGCAGAACCTTCACTATTTGTAGGGGCCCTCCAGAAACAGGTGCTCAAATATTTACTCCAATAGTTAGCTGTGAATCAAGTCTTTTTATTTCGCACTTCATTTCATCTTACAACTTGGTTTGAATTCAAAAAAATTTCTTCAAAGTTTGGGTTTAAAAAAAATTTTTGGAAGACATTTTCTGGAGGCGGCGTGATTTTTCTTGGAGGTTCAAAGTTTGAATTTAAAGAACTTTTTTGGAAGACATTTTTGGAGGCGACGTGATTTTTCTTTGAGGTATGTACATGTTTTGTGTTGAAATAAATCTTTTGAGCTTTTTTGTTCAAAAATTTTTCTTTACATTTTAAGATTTAAAGAATTTTTTTGGAAGACATTTCTTGGAGGCGGTGTGATTTTTCTTAGAGATATGTACGTGTTTTGGATTGGATTACGTATTTTTTAGAAAAGATTTTTTAAATTAAATCTTTTGTGATATTGTTTGTAATTGAGTTATTGTCTAATTTTTTAAAGGAAATTTTTTGAACCTCATACCCTATTATCATGGGAAATCGAAGAACTTGTGTGAGAAAATATGATCGAAAAAAAAAGCCTGAGGAACGTAGAGAAGAGACGAGACAATATCGCAAAAGAAAGTTAGAAGCTCTCTCAAATATTGAAGAGGAAAATCAACCTCAAGCAGAAATTGAAGCAGTTATGTAAATGTAAATATTACATGCTCTATTGATATATATTTAAAATTTTCCTAATGTAAAATGTAACGCTTAATTTTTATTTGATAAACTAGTTTGAAAAATATTTTGTTTGATGTAAACAGACAGAGATATTCCTCAAAATATTGAAGAAGAAAATCAACCTCAAGCAGAAATTGAAGCAGGTATGTAAATGTAAATATTATGATCTATTGATATATTTTAAAGTTTTCCCAATGTAGAATGTGAAGCTTAATTTTTATTTGATGAACTAGTTTGAAAAATATTTTGTTTAATGTAAACAGACAGAGATACTCCTCAAAATATTGAAGAAGAAAATAAACCTCAAGCAGAAATTGAATCGGGTATGTAAATGTAGATATTATGATCTATTGATATATTTAAAATTTTCCTAATATTTATTGACATATTTATTAATTTAGTTATTTATTGAATATGTACTATTTTTTCGAATATGTACAGATGAAATCACTATCGATAATGAGATGTTAGAAAATGTAGACACTCGCACATATGGAGATAAAAAACCTGACTATTTTATACGATATCGTGTCGAGAAAATTTTGGAAATGTTTTTCAAAACTGAGGTGACAGTTCAAGCTCAAATGTTGAAAGGTCTCTTATCATCAAGGAAATTAAAAGAAGCGACGGCACTATTGGGTATTCGAAAATCAACCAAAGATAAAAAAATGAAAGAAGACGTGATAAAAAATATGAGTAGTGCTATAGAGTCAATTAAGAGATATAGAGATAAAAATGTTTCAAATATACGTAGAGGAATACAAATGGCAATGGTTTCACCAAGTACTCAAGAGAACCGTTTGAATCTAACATCTATGGCACGAGCACTGGGAACCTCGCGAAAAACTCTGCACAAACATTGAAAATTTCGACTGCAAATAGACGTAAATGATGAACTCGCTTGTTGGAGAGCTATTTGTAGGCAACCATACAAAGATAGACTTGGAGAAGATGTTAAAAAAATAATATATGAATATTGGAAGAACAATTCACGTGTTTCACACACTGCAAGACATGTGATGCGAAGAAGAATAGCGCGAAATCAATACGAAGAACATGAAAAACATCTCTTGGAAACCACTCAAATAGAGTTATTCAACAAGTTCAAAGAAGAGAATCGTCAAATTCAAGTTTCACTCAGTGCTTTTGTTCAACAAAAACCATGGTATGTAAAACCTATCACCGTGCGCGACACTTGTTGTTGCCGTTATCATGTGGAATTTGAGTTATATTATGACACATTCCTTGATTTCGGTAGAACATTATGGAAGGATTCACCTCCTCCTTCCACTATCCGTGATTTCATATCTCAAATTCTATCTGAAAGAGAAAGCGATGAAATATTTTACAAAAAGAAATGTGTTGGTGGTAAAAAATGCGATGATTGTGGAAATTTGACTAAATTTCAAAACAAATATCATATTGATATAAATGATCAATCATTGTCCAACATGAAAGTGAAATGGAAGAGATACGAATATACCAGTACATCGATTCAAAGTGCAGATAGTGTTAAAAGAATCGAATTACGAGAAGATGAAATTTTTCTAATAGAATTTTTGAGAAAGTTTGAAGAAGAAATTTACAAATACACCATGCATTCCCATAGAGCTCGATGGAAAGACTTGCAATTCAAAAAATCTCGTGAAGTTTTTCCACCAGGAACCATTTTGTCAGTGATTGATTTTGCAGAAAACTACACATTTGCTCCACAAAAAGAAATTCGGAGTGAATACTATCACTCTGACCAAGTCTCCATGCTCGTTCATATTCTATATAGACATGCTGAACAAAATGTCGATCATATAGAAAGCACGAGTGAAAATCGACATATCATTAAAGAATATCATTTTTATATCAGTGACGATCGTACACATGATACATGTTTTGTACAACATTGTTTTGGATAAATTTATGATTCATTGAAAAATCGTGGAATAACATTCAATGAACATTGGATATGGTCAGACGGATGCGCAAGTCAATTCAAATCTGCACGATCATTTTTTTGGTTGTGTCGTCTTCATAAGAAAACCTCCATTAAACATTGTTGGAATTTCTTTGAGACTGGCCATGGAAAAGGAGAACATGACGGTGCGGGAGCATGCATAAAACGAGTACTTCGAAGATATCAAATGAACCACTTTGCACGCCGACTTGCAAACGCTGAAGAAGTTGTTCAATGGTGCAAAAATGCTCTAAGCCATGAGATTAACCCATCACGAGAAGTGCAAAGGTACATTCAATTTAATTTATATTGGTAATATAATTTTAAACATTGTACATTTATCATGCAATGATTATTTTTAATTGTATTTTGATATCATATTTACAAATTCTTTTCTAATTTTCCATATAAAGGTTTTTCTGGCATATTGGAATCGGAGACGTAAATAGATCAATTGGAAATGAAGTTGGAACAATAAAAGGGACTCAAAAATTTCATTCAATTCAAACAAAATTGTCCACAAATGTGTTTGCATTGGATAAAAGAAAATATTCTTGTTTTTGTGATGTTTGCATAGACAACACAAAATCCAATGACGTCTGTGAAAACAAAATGTATGAGAACGATTGGAAACATACAGAGCTAAATACAAAGGGAAAAATGTCTGTTGCAATGATTGAAGAAATGGAATCAGATGAAACTACAATATCATCCGATGGTGATCGAGTT
The DNA here is from genome assembly GCA_034641835.2 of Pinus albicaulis. NCBI lineage: Eukaryota > Viridiplantae > Streptophyta > Pinopsida > Pinales > Pinaceae > Pinus > Pinus albicaulis. The sequence goes on along the minus strand of CM076581.1, from coordinate 1,421,212,549 downwards.
TCTGATCTTGTTAGAGAAGGTAACATTTGAATTACTTTTTAATGATTTTAAAGATTTACAAATTTAAATTTAAATATGCATAATTAAATGTGAAATTTATTTTATTGTGCAGGAGATGTTTTTGCTGTAATTGCACCTATTGACAACGATGAAAATGTGAAGTATTATTTGATGCGTTGCACTGAACAAAAAATGAAATTATTACAAGACTATAATGATCACGGATTTCGGTATGACAAAGGGTCTATTATACTGAAAGGTTATTTTTTCAAACAAACTCGTCAAAGTGAAGACTTTGTTTACTTCGAAGACTATGAACCTGATTCCATAAGTTGTCAATATAGTCACTTGGTGTGTGCGGCACGCATAAAGTTGATAGAAGTTCAATCAAAGAAAAAATCAAAAATTAAGAAATGGAAAATGTCAAAATCCGATCATGAACGGATTATTGAGGATGGAATTCCATTAAAATTTTTTTGAGTGAAGTGTTAGGACAACAATTTATTATCTTTTAAACCTTTCAGTACTCAACTAAAAATTGAACTGCTTATGTTATTTGTGGTTTGCAAATGTTACAAATTGTTTGGGTACAAGCACGTGCTCTAGTTTCCACTGAAAATAGTTTTTCTATACATGCGCATTGATTAAAAATGTTAAATATGTATTAGATATATATATTCTAGAATGAAATTAATTGTTCTTGTATATTAATTGTTTTTGTATATGTTCTCCGACCATATGGTACAAATTATTTCACTTTATTTTGTAAAGTCAGATTCGGTCCTCATATGGCCTAGCCTCCAAGGGACGAGATAACAAGTGGTTGTCCCCACTTGCCCGAATCTCGGCTTTTAAGTACAATTTTACTGTTTATGTCGAGCATCTTACATGATGTCCTAGCGAAAGATAGATTCTCTTTGTTTCAAGTTTCTAGTAAAAGTTGTCACTGAATGCCCCGCTCGAACTCTTGTAGTAAACACCATACCTCATCTCTCTTGCTCTCCAATATTATTAGTTTTAATTATTATAACACAAAAATCGTTCTACATTATCAATAAATTTTTGCGCTTAAAGTAAAATCAATGAACACTATTAATCCAATGTCTTTACAAGTAATGTACCATCATACATGCAATTATATCAAATTAGAAATCAACATATACAATGAAATCAATGGGGATTGTCTTGTTGCAAGTAACATAATTTCAATTTACCATATGTGAAAATGTAGGTTGAAACCATCCAAAACTTTAAGTTGTAAATTGAAACCATCCAAAACTTTAAGTTGTAAATTGAAACCATCCAAAACTTTAAGTCTTAAAACCCTTTCGATTATATATTGTGCATCATTAAAACATTTAACATTTAAAGTTCATTAGATATCACATGCAGAATGTAGATTGAAACCATCCAAAACTGGAGTTTTAAAAAATTCACATGCCATGCCAATTATAATTCAACAATCCAACAAAAACATTTAACAAATTAAATATCACACGCCACACTAAGACGACCACACTAAGAGGATTGGTGCACTTCATTTGGAAGGAGTCAATATATGTCGTATTGGAGCGATTAGACAGAATTCGAAAAGGAAAGAGCTTGAACCAATTCAAGTAGACCCAGGATCGAATTGTTCTATGGAGCTTCATGAGAAGAGATATGTGAAAAGCATTGTTAAGCCATGCCAATTATAATTCAACAATGCAACAAAAACATTTAACAAATTAAATATCACACGCCAAAGTCGTTTCAAGTTTTTGGTAAAAGTTGTCGCCAAATGACCTACTAGAATATTATAAATAGTAACTTTGTAAGATCATTCGAAAGTCTTAGACTGTCAATCAATTTAAAGTATCATTCACCATAGGGAGTGTAAAATATTCAAAGCAGGTTGGTGACGATGCTCACTCCTAGCTTGAAGCAGCGCCAATGACCAATTCTTTAATGAATTCCAATGCACTAGACCAACGTTGGTTCAACCTACTTGGTTTTTCACGCAAAAAAATCCAAGGATGGACTTTCTAGACAAACTGCTGAAATTGAAAAGCTTGACATGGAGATACGACAAGGTGAACAAACACTTCAAGAACTCTTTATGGAAAGGGCTCACTTGAAGGAAATAAGCACCACGTTGCAGGGTAAAGTCAAGAACATGGAAGATAAGATCAAGAGGGACTTTCTTGATCCGAAACCTATTGGTTTGAAGAAAGAAAATGCATGTGTTGGCATACTTGGAAAAGAAGACGACCACACTAAGAGGATTGGTGCACTTCGTTTGGAAGGAGTCTTGATATATGTCGTATTGGAGCAATTAGACAGAATTCGAAAAAGAAAGAGCTTGAACCAATTCAAGCAAGCCCAGGATCAAATTGTTATATGGAGCTTCATGAGAAGAGATATGTGGAAAGCACTGTTAAGCCAAGGGCTAGTTCGAAAAACATATTGGAAGAGGAAATGTTGAAGAAGATTGCGAAAGTAAGGCACAAGACAAGGAGGAGGAATGATGATGAAAGTTCCTTGGACTTGAGATTCATGTCTACAACCGTACATGGGAAAAAGTTCTCTGCTTTGATAGACGCGGGGGCTACCCATAGCTTCCTAAGTCGAAAGGTAGCTTCATCTCTTAGAAAGAGGAAGGCTAGCATCGAGAAAGAGTTGAGTGCTTTCAAGGCAGTCAACTCAAGGATAAAAGTAGCACGACTGGTGTCATGAAAAGCACACATGTGAGAGTAGGGTCATGGTTTGGAAAGATAGACTTAAGAGTCATTTACATGGATGATCATTCTATGATGGACCATACCAATGATGGACCGAGACATTCTCTTAATTCTTGTGATTAATATGGATAAGGATTTTGTATGATTAAGTATATATTCGAATATGGATAAGGATGACATGAACAAAATACTAAATGGTTGAGATGAAATATAATTTACTCAAATATTAATCAAATATTAAATAAGTTAATGCCATTAACACATATAAAAACATATTATTACTAGTTTAAAATAGTGAGGAATATATATGTTAAATACCTAAATACAAAGGTGATTATGTGAACTTGAAGAAAGAGAAATGATTTATTTGCCTCAAATTTTTTCAATGTGTCTCATTTTTCTCTTCAAATTTGTCATTAAGCCATACATTTACAATTAATCTTGCAAATAAATTGTAAATATCATTACAATTTAGACATGCAAGCCATAAAAATTTATTTCAGAGTTTTGAAAAGGAATATCATTAAGAAAAATTGAGGGTATATAACACATTATGGGTGTAGAACACATTAATTATGGATAATAGATGATAAGACATAAATTATAGATTCAATATTGCTCGTAAAACTTGAATTTATGCAGGGATTCATAAAGATAAGGATTCTAATCTTCTCAAGAAACGTTCTTTAAGTGATAATCAAAATGGTGGATAACCAATATAGTGGTATGATTATGTTTGAAGTATTTAATGTTGTGGAAGGTTATTCCATGTCTCTCCAATAAGATTGTGAAATAAGTGATATTTAAAAATGGTGGATAAACCAATATGGTGGTAGGATTATACATGTGTGAGATATGTGATAGATTTAATGTGGAAGAAGGGAGTAAATTATCAACAAATAAATGAAAGTTAGAAAACATTGAGATTAATTGAATGTTTAAATGTCAAAGGTCAAGATGTTGGTGCCAAATCCTTCAATATCTTCAAAATGATTTACATTCACCTTCATTTAATATTGTTAATTTTTTTAACAAAAAAAGTAATATTTGTTTAAAAGGATTTATGGTAGTTTAGCTACACAATGAAAGATACATAGCATAAAAAACATTATGTACCCAAAATATCTTCAAAATGTACCCAAACTTCAGGACGGTAATTCAAAAATTGTGAAAATTTTATTTTCCTATGCCTACTAAAAAATAATCATAGATAAATTGATTTATCAAAGAAAATACTCTAAAAAACCTGACAATAACTGAAAATTACATACATGTAGCTCCACATGGGGCTTCTACCATGACATCAACTTGGTATTTTGTTTCCATAACAAGGAATTTACACCTTCTCAGTTGGAACCAACGGATTGATTTCTTTATAAGAAATATTTGGTAAAAAAATGATAGGGGCATTGAGCCATTGGAAAATGCTCATGCATTCTAGAATGTATAGGATGAAAAGAGTCCGTAGAGAAATTTGGGAAATGTGTAGAACACTATGTAGGCTTTAAGGAGAAATGAATAGAGTTAACCATTTTGTGTACCAAAGTGTGCAATGATTCTAGCTTAGGATCTATGAGAATAGATTTATGTTTATGGGTTTCCATAAATGACTTGAATTTATTCCCTTTTGACTCTAGCTGAATGCAACTAAGTTACAATTTCTCTTTTATGATGATCTCAAGTTTGGGGTCCCTCAAAAGTTGTGAACTCACTCGTGCCTTACATCCTAAACCATTTATATTTAGGACTTGAAAAACTTCCACCTTCATCTCCCTCAGCTAATGCATCTAGCTCCAAATTCCCTTTATGTTTTCCATTATTACACAAAAAATACATCTAGGATAACATTAACACCCTTCCATTGTAAAAATTCCTTCAGTTTCAAGAAAAAAGTTATCTAAGTTTTCTTTCCTCTATTTTCTATACAAGCCTTGTCCTAATGAATGAAAATCCCTCAACGACCCTAACAGTAGTATGCAAGGCACTTCCAATGTCAAGCAGGCTTGATAACCTTGTCCCTAGAGGCACTATATAATCTACGAGTTAAAGAAAGAAGACAATACCATGTGTGACTCCTTGAAAATACCCTAACTGAATAAATCAATTCAACAATATTAAAATTAAATGAGAAGGGATTGGAGGCCCAAGTATATTAATTCCATTGTGCCCTTGTAGTAAACACCATACCTCAAGTCTCTCTTGCTCTCCAATATTATTAGGTTTAATTATTATAACACAAAAATCATTCTACATCGTCAATAATTTTTTACGAGACTGAAATCAATGAACACTATTAATCCAATGACTTTACAAGTAATGTACCATCATACATGCAATTATATCAAATCAGAAATCAACATATACTACATAATGAAATCAATGCGGATTGCTTTGTTACAAGTAACATTTCAATTTACCAATGTGCAAATGTAGGTTCACATTCTATCATTCATGTAGTTTTAAAAACTTCAGATACCATTAGAATTATAATTCAACTATCCAACAAAAACATTTAACATTAAATATCACATGCCATGCCAACTATAATTCAACCATCCAAAGAACACTGAAATCAATGGACAAGTTATTAATCCAATGACTTTACAAGTAATGTACCATCATATGTATGCAATTATATCAAATCAGAAATCAACATATAATGTAATGAAATCAATGGGGATTGTCTTGTTACAAGTAACATTTCAATTTACCACATGTGCAAATGTAGGTTCACATTCCATCATTCATGTAGTTTTAAAAACTTCAAATGCCATGCCAATTATAATTCAACTATCTAACAAAAACATTTAACATTAAATATGACATGCCATGCCAATTATAATTCAACTATCTAACAAAAACATTTAACATTAAATATCACATGCCATGCCAATTATAATTCAACTATCCAACAAAAACATTTAACATGTATGTCCAAAAATATGTCCAAAAAACATATTGTAATAACATATGTCCAAAAATTGTAAATCTCACTCAAGTATCAAACTGTATCAAGTTTAACAAATTTTAAAACCATCTAATTAAATCTACTGTATATCTTGTCCATCAAATGGAAGATCTAGCCTCTGGGGCTCGGTTGGCTCGCTATCTTGTAAAGGGAAAACCTACATACACAATGTACATGTACTTGAACATTAAAATTTGAAGTTTTAAAAATGAACGAGAATATAGATATCTAGAACTTCATGTAAAAAACAAAATATAACAAAAAAATCGCACAATACCTCGTAAGGTTGCCTCTCCATTTGATGAACTGGATCGGCCATAGAAGCATCTCTAGTGGTAACCTGTACAATATACATGTACAGTTAAATATAAATATATATATATATATATACAGAAATAATTTGTATAAATTAAAAACTTTCAAATGAAAATGCACGTGTGTACATATATATAAACTTATTTGAACAATAATATTAAAAAAAATAACTAAAGACAACTTCTTCAAATGCTGTGGATGTCCCTATCTCCGTCGCTAAAGTCCTCGGATTAAAAAAATCTTCTATACAAACCTAAATTCAAAAATTTTTAAATAACTCAAAATATAGATCTCTCTCTATATATCTCAATTTTTTATGGAACTTTTTGAGGTAACATAAATTTTGAACTTGTGAAAAATTGTCCATACTTGTGCATCTCCCAATGAAGTAGAAGGTATATCTCCTAAAGAAGAAGAAGGTACCGACATCCCAAAAACATCAGACGGAATCGGTACCTGTTAAAACATTTTATCGAATTAAATATATATACATACATGTACATGTGTGGCAAAAATTATTTATTTTAGAGTCACTTAAAAAACACTAACATACATGTGCCAACATATCATGATGGGCAGACCCATCTGCATCGTTTGAGCCAGAGGTCCCGAACGTAATATTAACATTTTCATCACGCATCATGCTTGAGAACTGCAAATGGTGTTTTAACATATAATCATACCTTTTTGTTAGATTAATGTACACATACAAATAAATGTATACATGTGTACATACACATGTATTTATTACAAATTGTACACATGTATATGTAAATATAATTTCAAATCCTAAGGTCACTAACATATACCGTTCCGGTGCCCTCTTCCTCACGAAAAATTAGGTCTTGCAGACCATTGCGACAATTTATTGCGTATGTTCGGAGATCTTCAACATTCATGTTGTAAATCTCCTCATCTGTATGATAAACAAAATTGGCACGTGCATATTCACGTGCTCTTTGTCGATTTAAGCCAAGATCGACTCCACTCAATCCGCTATGAACATTTTCGATCATAACATCTCTTGCTTCATGACTTATTTGAGAAGTCGCATCCATATCTGATCGCAAGGTTTCGACTCGAGACGGTCGACTCACCAATGGCGGCTCAGGGCGAGGCAACTCCACATCTCGCTTTGCGCCCTTACGTTGACATAATTGACCTCTCCCCGGGCCAAAAAATTCTGAAGGAAGATCATTGTAGTCGGGTTTCATACCCTTAAAAAATTCTGCATAAAACATTTGTGCAAAATAAAGAGGAACCTCATCGTTCCATGGAAGCCTTCCAAAGGCCGCAAGATGTCGACTATACAAATATTTTGCTATGTCTGGGTGCTTGAAATACTGCACCTTCAACATCTTTCTTTTTGGCTCTTCCTTATAATTAAACATTGACTTAGCCTGGTCTCTTGAAACTTGTTTTTTTATGTCCTGCCATTTATCGGGACCTATCACTGCTTCTCTTCTCTGTCTCATCACTTCTACAAACGAATCAGTGGTTGGCCCCAAATCTTTGTACACTTTTACCATTTCACTCAATGAATGTGTAACTATCTGTAGGCTTTGTCTACTCTCAGCAAGTAGAGTCAAATCCTGGAGATCTTTCTGCAATTTTGCATAAAGGCTTTGACACCTTTGTAAGGTGCATTCCGCCATGTTCGTTTCCCATGGTATATCAGTAATCTCAGCCGGATAAGTTGTGCTAGGTTGACAACCTTCTTCTTCAATGTAGCGCGCTGCCCTGCGTCTTTTTTGACCACTGGCTCGAACATTTTGAGCCTCTGCATCAATATATATATAATTTCATATATTAGAAAAAACACGTGTAAAAAAAGTTGTAAAAATTTAATGAAAAAATATTGAAATTGATGGCAACCTTGATGTTGTTGGTTAACATCATCTCCAACATGATCCTGCTGAGAACCAGCCCCAGAATGATGCTGCTGAGAACCAGACCCACAGTGACCCTGTTGAGAACCAGCAGCCGTTGATTGCTAGCCTTCGGAGGAATAAATATCACCCCCTTCCGGCACCCTGCTACCTCGACCGGTTGAACCTTGGCCACGCTCCATTGATGGAGTAGAAAGCCTTCTCCTCTTGCCTCCTAAAAATTAAAATATGAAACTTGTTAACAACTAATTTCACTCACAAATTTAGTAAAAAAATCAATTCCATATGTACACACATGTATGTAGATTTAAGATTATATTTAAATACCGTGAACATCCTCCGATCCCCGAGACTCCATATGGGATTCGGTTGATCTTAGTCTTTCATCCTCCATGATGTATATCTATTGGTCAACATTCACAAAATAGATTTCAAAAAATCAATACCTCAGAGTAAAATCCAATTTGGGGATGTTAAATCCAATATGTTCTATATTTCTTACATTTCGGCCCTCCTATTTTTCTTTCCAACCAAGGTTTATAAAATAACATGAGAAGCAACATGAGACTTAGAACAATCATTTTCATTATCTATATGGAAGGCAAGAATGATTATATCCCCTTGAGCTTAAGGGTATGTAGTTTGTCAATTTTTATCATATATTTCCTTTATTCACCTAATGTCACAATCAATCGTGGTCTAGATAGAAGGGATGACCTACCATAAATTCAATCACATAATGTGTAGAAGGGTCATATGTAGATGGTGTGAAACGATGATTACAAACATGATAATTTTTCATCTACTAGGCCATTTTGAGATGATGATTACGAACTAGTGCTAGCCCATTAAAGGTTATAATCATTGGTGCCTAATGTGGGGTGGACAATTTAAATCAAGTTTGTATCAAAGTACAATTTAGCTCATTTTAGTCAAGGTTAGTTAGAAGAATTAGCTATTGGTTTCTACCTTCAATTTCCTCTGAAAATGAATGTGTACGTGTTTTTGAGAGACATTAGAGACATTAGAGGAACAAGGTCCAAATTTTTGATGAAAATGTGCTATGAAAGTAAAGGGTTTTAAAGGCAAGCATGTACAAGGCATAGTTGAGCCAAATGTTCTTCAAGAAGGGCCTAATTATTTGGGTCTTGGTTATGGAAAACATGGAAAATGCTCCAAAGCCGAGGAGGCTTGTGAGGTTTGTGTTCATGATGAATGGAACATGTACATAGTTTACCTTAAAGTCGTTGTGTTTTACGAATATTAAAAAATGAAGAACTTCTATTTAGATCCATTCCAGAGATTGACTGCAGGGGCATTTACTAGATATGTCACCTTTCATAAAAGATGAGATCCAGAGGCTACCTGGCCCTTTACAGATTCTGCCTATAGAACTTGTAGAAGTAAACACTAGAGGCATTAACAATATCAAAGAACTATACATGGGAATGTGTCTCTTTCCCTACGCAAAAAAATAATTCTTGAGGTAGTTAATCTTCATAGACAGGTCATCAAGAAAGTCAATGTGATCATCCCTCCTTCCCTCCCTTCTAAAATAATTATGTTTTGCGGGTCAAAAAGCCAAAATATGGAGACAATTATCACCAAATCCAACGTACGATTATGCATGATGGAGAATATCTAGCGCTTTCCCTTGTTAAATATATTAACAAGGGAAAGCGCTAGAGATTCTCCATCATGCATAATCGTACGTCGATGCTTATGGAGTGAAAAAACTAAAAGAATCAACTTGTAGGGTCATTTTAATGGGGGGTGGAGAATTCCTGGGTCTTTGCAAATTCAAAGTATGGTGCATGTTGCATGAAGCAAGATGTTGAAAGTAGAGTTATGTTAAACACACATAAATGCAACAAATATGGAAATTTGTACATGAGCTCTATTATTTGACTTAAGAGTCAGTTGTTTGAAGTTAGGCATGTTTTGTCAACTTGTGTTTGGTTGATGGTTTTGTACACCAATATGTAAGAGTACACGGACATATTCACATGATGTGAATTTTTTTTTTCTTTGAAGGAGAAAAATGACGTGTTTTCAGTTTGATGGTTTTGCTTGTGACAAGACGTCACAAGATTTTGCGTAGGTCCACTCTTTAGCGAGAGCCTCATGATTACAACCTATCCATGAGAATCAAATGGGAGTGCATCCTTATTTTGAAAACAAGTAGGATTCTAAGCTACGACTCAAACCATCATTTTTAAATTTGAAATATAATGGTGTTCTTTGAATGCCTGAATCCACAACCCTAACACATGAAATCACTAATCTAATTACGCATGAAATAAATAGTTATTTTCTTCAAAATTAAAAATATAACTAAAAACTAAATTCAACATAGTTGAAAGAAAAAGAAGCGCCATTGAAATGGTTTGCTGACAAATGGTTAGATTTCTTATCCAATTAAGGCCTAGCATGTATTTTGATGTTTCATTAATTTCTTTGCAAATTCAAAGTATCCAGTGCATGTTGCATGAAGCAAGATGTTGAAAGTACATGAGCTCTATTATTTGTCTTCAGAGTCATTTGTTTGAAGAGGCATGTTTTTTCAACTTGTTTGGTTGATGGTTTTGTACACCAATATGTAAGAGTACATGGACATATTCACATGATGTGAATTTTTTTTTCTTTGAAGGAGAAAATGATGTGTTTTCAGTTTGATGGTTTTGTTTGTGACAAGACGTCAAAAGATTTTGCGAAGGTCCACTCTTGAGCGAGAGCCTCATGATTACAACCTATCTGTGAGAATCAAATGGGAGTGCATCCTTATTTTGAAGGAGAAATTTCAATAGGCTTTAGGAAATTTAATTTCAAGTCATTTAATTTCACTAGAAATAATTCATAGGTACATGATATGAATAGTATTTAGGAAGAACAATAGTCCCTCATGGAATATGAAGAAAGTAGCCACTTCATTTTGTATATATGCATGCTTTGAGTTACTCCTCAAAAAATTTCAAAACATGTGTATTTATTACTCTACCCATCCCGATTTTCATAGGATCCATAGCACACGTACATTTCTATATGCACCGTAGTTGTTGTAAGGCCTAATTATTTCATCACTTTCAAAGGAATTACATCAGTTGTTTCTCCTAAATCTAGCATATAGTTGTGTAATAATATTTTATTTATAAATAGGAATATATGAAAATGTTTATGAATTACATTTTTATTCCCTTGATTCATCTTTTATAACTATGTAGGATAATCCTCAAAAGTAGGGTCATCTACTTCATCAAATTTTAAGAACTTCTTAACCTCATATCTTTATTTCATATTTGCATAACTTCCACAACTGGGATAGAAACAAGATATTTTCCAACTGTTGAAGTAAACCAACATTAATTTCATTGTACACTCTTTATATAGGTATGGTTGAATGTTGTACATCTGGTACATAGATCAATTTGTTGTTTTCATTGTTTACTCTTAGAAATTATTTGAAGTGGGAGCGAAGAGTTGGTTTCTTCCTAGGTTGGCCTACATTTCCTTTAATATGTGATCCATGCCTTTCTCTAATTCATATTTTTATCTCTTGTATTAATTATGTTATTCTTTCTATGTATTGTTCAAGTACAAGGGGGTGAAATAATTTCTTATGATTTTCTAAGTGGTGAGGTCGTTTGAATCTCCAATAGTTGTGTTGGTGTGGTGGGAAACTATCAAACTGTATAGCTCATAGAGAAACAAATTCCGAAATAGAAATTAATATTAAGATATGGAATAAGTAGATACTTTATAGCCATAGATATGTTGTATTGTACGGTTACACATTCTGTACTAACTATAGACAAATAATTCAGAACTGAAACTAAGGTAGACAGACATATCTCTAAAATGTATAATTTATCTATTGCAATATTATGTCATGCAATGGTGTTGTATTGTTGGATGATAGGTCCAATTTTAGACAGTCGATTGCACACAAAGGTTTCCTACAAAGTTTATGTAATGTCATTACTTATCCATACAATACAGTGGCATACATCCAAGTTGTTGAGAGGATTACCAGATACTGTTTAATATGGAAAAATGCTAAGAAAATCACAACAAGAGGGAAAATCCCTTGTCATGACTCGCGGGGATTACAAAATGATGCACCTACTAGCAGCTAAAATACATGACAATTAAACCAATGTAGGAAACAAGGCACATAGCTAATCTTATATGTCTAGGCCACCCCTTCCTAGAGAGGAGGCACGATTGTTGGAATTAATAAAGGGACACCCCTTTCAATCTATCTTGCAAGGATGCCATAATTCAAATATTCAATTAGATATCTCAAATATGTGCTTAAAAATTAAAAAATATATTAATTTCTTCATGAATATGAAATAAAATTTTCACTTCTGCAACGTTTGTGCTAAAAAACATAAAACAATTTCTTCAAGAAGAAAACAAATGACTCCTTTTAATGTGATTTTTACACAGGTTCCATAATTTTATGGCCACAGAGTATGGAAGTTGGAAATACTGGTGACTTTCAAGACAATCAAATATTATTAGTCAAAGAATTCAAAAAAAGATATTGAAGCAAAGAGAGCTATTAGAATATAGAATCCTCATAGCCACTATGATCAATTTAGTTGGAAAAATATGGTAATTCTTTATTCAATAATTATATGTGCAACAGGTACACACTTTCTCAAGGGCTTCAAAGATCAAGAACTGGAATTCATATCTCCTGGTGCCATTCAATATTGATATCTATAGAATTAATGTGCGAGATGAAACCAATATGATAGCTTGAGTATAGCTTAAATTTCTTAACACTCAATCATAATAATGATAATGGGAGAAGGGAAGTATTACATCAAACAAATAATTCGATGGTAAAACAAGGTAGTGTGGGAATGAATGACCTAACCTATGCCATCCACGGTGAAAACAATCAATTTATTTACTGCAATGTTATGTCATGCAATGGTGTTGTATTGTTGGATGATAGGTCTAATTTTAGACAGTGGGTTGCACACTAAGGTTTCCTCCGAAGTTTTTGTCTTGTCATTACTTATCCATACAATAGGGTGGCATACACCCAAACTATTGAGAGGATTACGAGATACTCTTTAATATGGAAAAGTGTTAAGAAACTCACAAAAAGAGTGAAAATCCCTTGTCATGACTCGCGGGGATTACAAAATGGTGCACATACTAGCACCTAAAATAGATGACAATTAAACCAATGTAGGACATATGGCACATAGCTAATCTTATATGTTCGGGCCACCCCTTCCTAAAGAGGAGGCACCATTGTTGGACTTAATGAATGGAAACCCCTTGCAATTGATCTTACAGGGATGTCATAACTCAAATATGCAATTAGATATCTCAAATATGTGCTTAAAAATTAAAAAATATGTTAATTTATTCATGAATATGAAAGAAAACTTATAGATATGAAACTTTTGTGCTAAAAAAAATAAAATAATTTCTTCAATAAGAAAAAAAATGACTCCTTTCAATGTGATTTTTACACTAGTCCCATAATTTTATGGACACAGAGTATGGAAGAGGGAAATACTCGTGACTTTCAAGACAATCAAATATTAATAGTCAAAATATTCAAAGCAAGATATTGAAGCAAAGAGAGTTATTAGAACATAGAATCCTCCCAAAAACCATGATCAATTTAGTTGGAGAAAGACAAAGATTCACTATTCATTCATTAGAAGTGAAACAAGTACACACTTTCTCAATATCTTGAGGGGATTCAAAGATCAATAACTGGAATGCATATCTCCTCCTGCCATTCGATGATGTTATCTATAGAAATAATGTGGGATATGCAACCAATATGATAGCTTGAATATAGCTTAAAGGTCTTAACACTGAAGCAGAATAATGAGAATGGGAGAAGGGTAGCATTACATCAACCAAAGAATTTTCTTGTAAAACAAGGTAATGTGGGAACCAATGATGTCACCTATACCATGCACAATGAAAAAAATAAATTTATTTACTGCAATGTTATGTCATGCAATGGTGTTGGTATTGATGGATGATATGTCCAATTTTAGACAAAAGAGGTTGCACACTAAGGTTGCCTACAAAGTTCTTGTCGTGTCATTACTTATCCATACAATAGGGTGGAATACATCCAAATTGGTGAGAAGATTACGAGATAATGTTTAATTTGGAAAAAGTGTTAAGAAGCTCACAACAATAGAGAAAATCCCTTGTCATGACTCCCGAGGTTTACAAAATGATGTGCATGCTAGTAGCTAAGATAGACGAAAATTAAACCAATGTAGGAAACAAGGAACATAAATAATCTTATATGTTCTAGGACACCCCCTTCCTAGAGAGGAGGAACCATTGTTGGAAATAATGAAGGGGAACATCTTTCAATCGATCTTACAAGGATGCCATAACTAAAAAATTAAAAAGAGACCACCCAATAGTTGCATACAAGAACCTAAATTCTGCACACATCCAAAACTGAGGGATCTCAGGGGATACCCGTGAAGAGGGCACTAAAAATTCTTAGAAAAAAAGGTATCAAACTTCAATAAAAATGTCGATGGATTCCTACAAGATCTAGAGGACAATCCTAACTATGAGATATGCTCAAAAAAATGTTAGAGGTAAATATAATACATCATAAACCATTTTATCATCTATAATTTTTTCGGGAACGTGGCCCCATAGAGACAACCTTGAAATAGTGGGTCAAAACAAAAATACACGCCTCGTTTAATAGGAACTCAGCCTACGAATGAAAAATATAAATAAATTATGGGAAAAATATTAAAAAAGTTTAATATTCTCTTAATGCAGAAAACAAGGTGCACAAAGGTATATCTTCAAAACATGGCACCAATAATTTGGGACGAGCTTGCAAGGCAATGGGAGTTAGATCTTGAGACTTCTCTAGTAGCCTAACCAATCCTTGGAATGTTATCAAGGTGAAACTCACCAATTTCATAGCCAATAGATGGTGGATATTAGTCCACTTTCACGTGATCGATTTACCAACTCCTTTGGCACCTTAGTCAATGAATATCAACATGTCAATCCCCTAAAGAAAGAGAAAATCCTAAACAAAAAAAGTATGATATCTCTCCCAAGGTCATAACTCAATATCCAAATAATATTCTGAGACTTTAATATGATAGAAAACCTCTTGGAATATAAAAGAGGCATTATAAGGCTAGATAACATATGTAGAAATTTCATAGAAAAACTAAATTGCCTATAACTAATATATTCCTTTCCCAAAAACAAAACCTAGAAATGAAAAATAATTAACGAAGAGGATCACACCATGAAGCTAAAATTCTAGAGTATGCACAAATCCCTTTATTCGCAGATTCATTGATAAATGAAAGTACATATTTATGCTAAAAGTAGAAATTCAATATCTCTAAAAATGTATATTTATGCTAAAAGTAGAAATTCAAAGCATCTTTGCGGAGAGATGACAAACATGACATGAAGCAAGCATACACAAGCACAAAACATATTTCTCCCGTTGTTTAGATTAGACTAATGAAAACCAAGGAGTTTAAAGGTAAAATCGTAAAACAGCTTAACAGCTACAACCAGCTTCAACACAAGTTACACCCACTACAAACATGGACAAAGATGACATGAAGCAAGCATACACAAGCACAAAACATATTTCCCCGTTGTTTAGATTAGCCTAATGAAAATCGAGTTTAAAGGTAAATGTAAAATTTGCTTAACGGTTCGGGATAAACACAAATAAACAACATCATAAATAATGCCTAATAGCCTAATAGTATTGGTTAATGCCCATGCAAGATACAATAATGTTTAATCCTAAAATTAAGGAATATAATATTGACACAACTTCCATTGAGTAACAAGTGCAATGAGATACGTGTTAAGTGATTACGAGATCTTCGAATATTTGTCCATTCTTATGCGCATAATTCTCATCGTAGTCGAAGTCATGCTTCATGAAAACCGTAGAATGCAGAGATGTCCCATCCGAAGATTGCATAAGCCTAGTTAGAGTTACCAACCTCCATTACCAGACGGGGAATCTAACATAGCAATACATAATCCTAGTTCGAGTTAATTATCATAACGTGTTCACTTGGAACAGTAAATTACCGCCATTCAAATTTAGTCCCCAACTACACTATGCATAGCGAGGAAGTACAACAGAAATAGTGATCATCAGACCGTCTTTTGTGCAGAAAAAAACGATTTGTCCTCGAGATACGTTAGGTTATAAAATTAAATAATACGATGATCTCCAATCATACTTACTCTCTCATAGCGTTTCTCCCCCAAACCCGTAGGAAATATAATTGAATCTTACAATTTTAAGAATACGTAATAGTGTAGATCCTTTTTAACCCTAAAGTAATAATAGTTGGAAATATAACTTGAATCTTGCAATTTCAAGAATACAGTATAAGTAGAATCCTTTTTAACCCTAAAAGTAATAATAGTTGGAAATTTAGCATAACAATCAAGTTGGCAATCCCACCACAGTGGTCAGTTCTTTTTAGTGTCCCACGATAGTTATTGGATCCAGGATAACCTTCTTTGTTGAGTAGAAAGCCACCACGGTCTTTGGGTCAGCCATAGATACATATTTACTCTAAATAGTGACCTTTACGGATAGCAAATCCAAGTTTCAAATGGTATTCCGAAATTCAAAGGTTGACCTTCACAATGTCAAAAATACGATCGCTCTTCCGGCAGTCCATACAAAAAGAAAAAAAGAGGCATGCATATGCTTATTACAAGAATAATCATACAAATCATTATGAACACAATCACACAAAATCCACCGTGAGAAAGCAATATACATGCACTTGTCATCAATACATCAAAGCAAAAAAAGGAATGAAGAATACAAAGAATGCTTGCTTCATGTCATCTGTCCCTAGAATTACCGCAGCCTTCGGGCAGGAACTAATAAAGCTTCCCGCAGCCATGACGCGGGGACAAATAAAACTTACATTCAGCAAAATGCATTCAGAAATTATACGCGGAACTACATGTAAGAAAACCAGTAAGTCCAACCAACCTCTGAAAAGAAATAGCCCTCGACCAGATGCAGCAGACCAGATGCGGCAGAACCTCGACCAGATGCGGCAGAACCTCGACGCAAGAACAGAAATTCGCGTGAAAACAATGAAACAGTAAACTGTTACCCTTCGCGGGCGATTTATTTATAAAAACGTAGTTCGGCCGAACTTTCAACTGAGTTCGGCCGAACTACCATTGCCGGTTTTTCAAACCTCCGGCAAAAATTCCGTTTGCTGGGCCGTCACTGTGCCGTCAATATAAACGGACTCAAAAGTTCGGCCGAACTTTATAAAATGTTCGGCCGAACTATTGCCGAAATTTTTTTTTTGCCCCCGATTCTCACAAAAGTGTAACCCAGCTTCACGTTTCCGCCCTCATGTGAATGGTTTGACTCATTGAATATAAATTTCATCCAAATTATGGCACATGTTGCACATTGGGAACTACTTCATGGACCCATGTTTGTACAATGTTTAACAATTACAGCTTCATAATGCTAAAATTTGTGTGCATGACACCACTCCTACTTACCATGTTCTATCTTATTTATTTTGTCTGAAATAAAATATACAGTATATGTAGCCTTGAAGATGTTAATCCAATCCAGTAACTGTGAGCCGTAGCTCATCTCACATCAATGAGATGTGGAAGATTTCTTCCACAGTTTTATTTCATCATGTGGAAATTTATATATATGTTATACATAATGATTGATCTTTCTCTTATGTGCTCAACAACTCCAATCCATTTAACTAACCAACAATTTTCACGTAAATAATACTTAAATAAAAATATTATTGTAATATATTATTAATATGGTTTATATATATTGCTATAAAAGTAATTTATTAAATTTTGTGAAGTTCATTATTTAATGATGTTTATATATATAAAAAAATTGTGTGAAGTTATTTTTTCTATTACTGAAGTAAAGTTTTACAAGTCATAGAGCTTTGTTCCACTGGTATGCTCATCAAGAAACCAAACTAGTAACATATATTAAGTGTATTGAGATTAAAAGTATCCCTCTTCAACATATTAACAAACCAAAACTAAAAATTTCTCCAAAGAGCATGAGTATACATGAGAGCGTATATATGAGAGCTCTGCATTCCAGAGTGATTAAAATTTAAGCATAACACAAATTCCTTTGACATGACAATTAAAACTGAGGATTGGGATGCCTAAAGGCTTAGAAAATCTTTGGAGCAAGCCACAAGTGTCAACTTTGGCTATCACTCATAACTAAGAATTTTTTATTCCTCATGTACAAGAATTTATGTTATAACGATGAATGGTGATGATAAGGGTACACATAATATTAATTCTTTCACTATTTTACTTATTTAGATTAGAGCCACAAGGTGAAGAACTTATGAATAAGCATTGATTCGGAAGCTTTGATGACCAAGGGTTATCATAGGGTGTGAAATGATAAGAGATATAGTGGGAACAATTCGAAGTATAATAGTAGAAATTTTGATGATATATAGACATTTGAAGATTGATAATTTAAAGGGAAATAACTTCACTTCGTGGAATTCAAAGAAATAATATTCTCTTATTAAAATATAGTAAAAACTTAAAAGAATTCATAAAGAAGAAAAAAATACTTACCATTGTGAAGTAGGAGGAATGAGACAAGACCAATAAGAATCTCTAATCTTTATTAAAAAATTAAATCTGATTTTCCAAATTAAGAAACTTCAAACATACAACAATATGTTGTTACATAAGTGATTTTTTAAGTAGACAACTTAACTAAAGGACTCGAAAGATATATTAGTTATCAACATTTAAAATTTGATAAATTAAATAGAGACAACTTTGACTTGTACAAGTCAAAGATAAAATATTTTCTTATTAGAAGAGATTAAAAGGAATTTATCACGAAGGAAAAAGAATAACATTCTCAGCACGAGAATTGGGACAAGTCCGATGAGAAGGTAGTTCCCTTATTAGTCTTAATATATTTAATTATGAGTTAATAAATGCATCTGCCGAAAAGACAAGAAATAAAAATGAGGCTAAATACCTCATAAATTTGATAATTATGTGAAGTAATATGCAATGAAGATGAACGACGATGATGTGATTAATGATATGATTAAATCATCTTAAGTACTTAAATTTTCTACTTAATCAATCAACTCAATTGCATAGGTGATGAAATAAAGGACGATAAGTGATGCATAGCATCACATAGTTCCTTTTAGGTATTCGTAAAATTTAATAGTTGGAATCATTGAGCCATAAGAGTATAGGATATCAAATTGGATGGATTGTGAGTTAATTGTTATTGTAGAAGAAAAGGAGAAGATTTTAGGAATAAGTATTGATCCAAAAGCTTTAGTGATAAGGCATTATTTTAGGAGGTGAAATGATGAGACATCTAGTGTGTTGAATAGAGAATATAGTGGGTTGAATAGAGAATATATTAGGTGTTAATTTTTAGAGGTGAGAATTTTTAAATGGTTATAAAAAAGTTGTGAATTTCTATTATTTCTAAAAATGATTCAACCAAATTTTATCGTAAAAAACATTTTAGCTTAGAATTCGCAGAAATTTAATATAGAAGTTATATAAAACCATTAGAAATTTGAATATTTTTATAAAAAATGTTGTCAAACATTTTACATTTTGCATGCTAGGGACTAATAATATTTTCCAAAATTCTTAAAGTTTTAGATAAATTTCTATCCTTAAATTTTTCTCTTACTAAGTAAAGAAATCTAGTGCGAGATATACAAATAAATGCAGGAATGAACAATATTTGATTTACTTAAATTGTAATAAAAAGGTTTGCAAGAAGAAAGAACGCAAATACCAGCACTCAAATCAAATAGAAACATTCTACTGTTGGCATTATTAGTTATGATAAAAACATCTACTTATCTTACGCTTATTTTTTGTGATGTTTTTTTGTGATCGCAGTCTAGATAAGTTGCAAAGGTTTTCACTGGTCACGTCTTGATTGTGGTTGTGTTAGTTCTGAGTGGTAGCCATATTCGAGACTTGTGGCTTGCTCCAAAGATTTTCCAGTTCTTTGGGCATCTCAATCCTCTATTATAATTGTCATGTCAAAGGAATTTTTGTTATGCTTAAATTTTAATCACTCGAGAATGCAGAGCTCTCATGTATACTCATGCTCTTTGAAGCAATTTTTGGTTTTTGTCTGTCAATATGTTGAAGAGGGATACTTGTAATCTCAATACACTCAATCTGTGTTACTGGTCTGGTTCCCTGACAAGCAGACCAGTAGCACAGAGCTCTATGACTTGTAAAAATTTACTTCAGTAATAGAAAACCTAGCTTCACACAATATTTTTTTACATATAAACCAAAGTAAATAAAAGGCTTCACAAAATTTAATAGATTATTTTTATATTAATATATATATATATACCGCATTAATAATATATTAAAATAATATTTTTATTTAAGTATTATTTAAGTGAAAATTGTTGGTTATTAAATTAGATTGGAGTTGTTGAGCACACAAGGGGAGGATAAATCAGTATGTACACCATATATATAGATTGACACATGAAGAAATAAAACTATAGAATAAATCTCATTGATGTGATATGAGCTATAATTCACAGTTAGTTGATTGGATTAACATCTTCAAGGCTACATATATTATAAATTTTCTTTCATACAAAAAAAATAAACTACAACATGGTAAGTAGGAGTGGTGTCATGCACACACATTTTAACTTTATGAAGCTATAATTTTTATGTTATAAAATTATATATTATGGAGCAATGCAAGACATAAAATACGCGGAAAATACAAGCACACAAAAAACACATAAAACCAGAGAGATACAGATATACGTGGTTCACCCAGTTTGGGCTACGTCCACCCCGAACAACCAGTCCTTCCTTTCTATTATCCAACAAAATGAAAAGACAAAACCTACATCAGATCCACTGTAATATCCTCTGTTCTGCGTTTTTTTCTCATGCCTCTCTCGTTTCTCGCTCCGAGAATACACATATACAATACACAAACTCGCAATATACACCTCCTCATATATACAAGGGGGTTGCCTCTCCAGCAAACCCTAATCTAAACAATAACTTCTACCGTCGATCATTTGCCTAATGAACTACCGCATTGACTAGAAATTACTATACTTTTACAAGGAAATTTTAGACCGTTTTTAGCTTCGGGCGTGCCCCCGAAAATCCCCTCGCCAGGGGGGGGTTCGAGCGTCGTTGCCTCTCGGGACCCCTATGACAACGTATTAAATACGGCAGTTGCCAGCGTCGCCCCTTTTAAGGTACAGTAACCGTTTTCGTGATACAAAGTAAAACAAGATAATCGTGCTCCACACCCAACAATCTCCCACTTGGATACTGATTGTAGCAACTCCACCGTTGCTTTTATTTGCTGGACAATGACTCCTCTTTGGACCTGGTTGTTTCTCATCTTCATCGTCATCCTTGAAGACCAATTGAAACTGAGCATGTTCTCAGTTTCTCCCTGGTTACAACTTTTGTTAGCATATCTGCAGGATTCTGGCTAGTGTGTATCTTTTCCAGCTTCAACTCTCCATCTTCCAATACCGACCGTATGAAATGGTACTTGAGATGTATGTGTTTAGTCCTAGAATGAAATGCTGAGTTCTTTGCAAGATGAATAGCACTTTGGCTATCACTGTATAGTGTGCCCATATCATGCTTCTTACCCAATTCATCCATAAACCTTTGTAACCAAATCATTTCTTTACTAGCCTCCGTAGCAGCAACATACTCGGCTTCTGTTGTTGAAAGTGCAACAACACTTTGGATTTTTGAAACCCAACTGACAGTTGTTCCACCTACAGTAAATACATATCCTGTAGTGCTCCTCCTGTTATCTCTGTCACCTGCCATATCTGCATCAACATATCCCCGTAGAGCAATGTTTGAACCACCAAAGCATAATGCTTGATTTGTGGTACCTCTCAAATATCTGAGAATCCATTTTACTGCCATCCAATGTTCTTTTCTTGGATTATTCATGTACCTTCTTACAAATCCCACTGCATGTGCAATATCAGGCCTTGTGCAGACCATTGCATACATTAAGCTTCCAACTGCAGATGCATATGGAACTTTAGACATATAATCCATGTCTTCTTGGGTCTTTGGGCACATTTCCTTACTAAGTTTGAAATGGCTAGCAAAAGGTGTACTAACTGGTTTTGCATTATGCATATTAAATCTTTTCAACACCTTTTCTATGTACTCATTTTGAGACAGTGTTAATTTACGTTTTTTCATGTCTCTAGTTATCCTCATACCAAGGATTTGTTTTGCAGCTCCCAAATCCTTCATTGCAATTGAATTTGCCAATTTTCTTTTGAGCACATTTATTTCCTGCATGTTAGACCCTGCAACAAGCATGTCATCTACATACAATAACAATATAATATAGCTGCCATCATTTTGCTTTTTTAGATAAACACAATGATCAGAGTGACATCTAGTATAACCTTGTTCAGACATAAACTTGTCAAATTTTAGATACCACTGCCTTGGAGCCTGTTTTAAGCCATACAAGCTCTTCTTTAACCTGCACACCAATTTTTCTTTCCCTTTTACCTCATATCCTTCTGGTTGCTGCATGTATATCTCTTCCTCCAAATCTCCATGGAGAAATGTTTTCTTTACATCTAACTATTCAAGATGTAAATCTTCCGCTGCTACAAGACTTAAGATAGTTCTGATTGAATTCATCTTAACAACAGGAGAAAATATTTCATCAAAATCAATACCTTTTTTCTGTGCAAATCCCTTCACCACAAGTCTAGCTTTGTACCTCTGTTTTCCTCCATCTTCTTCCTTCAGCCTGTAAACCCATTTATTCTGCAATGTAGTTTTACCTGCAGGCAACCTGACTAAGTCCCAAGTCCGGTTATGCATTAAGGAGTCCATCTCTTCTTCCATGGCTAGCTCCCACTTCTTCCTGCTTTCAACCTGCATTGCTTCTTCATAACATTCAGGTTCACCAGAATCAGTCAACAATAAATAATATAATGAAGGAGAGTATCGTTCAGGGGGTCTACTTATCCTGGTATATCTTCTAACACCACTTTCAAGTGTTTGAGGTGCCTGTTGTTGTTGTGGTGGTTGTTGCTGCTGTGGTTGTTGATTATTATTATTTTCAGGCACCTTTACTTTTTCAGCCATCTCATCAAGAACCGTGTATTCCTTGCTTTCTTTTTCCTGTTTCTTTTCCTGCAGCTGATTCTTATACAAGACATTTTCATTGAATATTACATCTCTGCTCCTAATGATTTTGTGATTTTCATAATCATATAAGCGATAACCAAAATCATTAGCACCATATCCAATAAAGGTACATTTCTTTGATTTTTCCTCAAGTTTTGTTCTGTTTTCTTTATTAATATGGACAAAGGCCTCACAACCAAGAGGCTTTAAAAAAGAGTAGTTTACCTTTTTACCTGTCCATGCTTCCTCTGGAATACCACCATCCAAGGAACTTGAAGGTCCTCTGTTTATTGGATAAACAACAGTATCTACAGCATCTGCCCAAAATTGTAAAGGCAATCCCGCATGCAATCTCATGCACCTTGCACGCTCCATGATTGTTCTGTTCACCCTTTCTGACACACCATTTTCTTGTGGTGTTCTTGGAACTTTCTTCTCTCTACGAATTCCATGCTCTGAACAGTACCTATCAAACTCTTTGCTGCAATATTCACCTCCATTGTCTGATCCGAGATGCTTCAACTTCTTTCCTGTCTCAATCTCAGCCAAAGCTTTCCATTTCTTGAAAGTATCAAATACATCAGATTTATTTTGAATACAATAAATCCATGTTTTTCTAGTTTCATCATCAATAAAAGTAACATAATAATGAGAGCCACCGAGAGATGATACCTGAGCAGGTCCCCATACATCTGTATGCACAAGCTCCAATTTTTCGCTCTTCTTTTCTTTCCCAACTCTGAGAAATCTGACTCTCTTCCGTTTTCCATAAATGCAATTCTCACAGAAATCCAAATCAACATTCTTCAAACCTGGCAACAAATTTCTTGAGTGAAGAATCTTCATTCCCTTCTCACTCATGTGTCCGAGCCTATGATGCCATAATGCTGCATCCGCTCCTTTGGAAGTTAAAGCATTAACAGAGTTAGAAATACCATTGCATAAATACAATGTACCAACCTTTTCACCTTTTGCTATTACCAGCGCTCCTTTGGTGACCTTCCAAGTTTTATCTGTGAAAGTTGTCACACAACCTTCACTGCCTAATTTCCCTGTTGAAATTGTATTTTTCTTCAGATCTGGAACATGCTTTACCTCCTTTAGTAGCCATTGGTTTCCATTCTGTTGTTTTACAAGAACTTTACCCATTCCAACAATTTTACAGGGTTTATCATCACCCAAACGAACTTGTCCAAAATCTCCTTAAACATAGTCATGAAAATATTTCTTATCAGGTGTGGCATGGAATGAAGCCCCTGAATCTACAACCCAAGAATCAGTAACATTTTCGAAAGAAAGAATCAAAGCATCTTGTAACACATCACTTGTCACATTTGCTTCATGATTGTTTTCTTACTGTGTGTCTCCTTTTTTTCCCTTCCGAGATCTACAGTCTTTCTTTAGGTGTCCTTTCTTTCCGCAATTCCAACACACTATTCCTGATCTGGACTTGGATCTACCTTTCCTTGATTTACTGCGATATCCCGAGCTCTTTCCTCTTTCCATTATTCTTCCCCTAGACTCTGTACTCAAAGCATTACCTGATGTCTCACTGGAGCTTTTCCGTCACATTTCCTAGCTAAGGATAGCACCAACAACATCATCAAACTTTAAAGTACTAGATCTAGAGACATAGTTACTAATGGCCATTACTAAACCATTCCAACTCTCTGGCAATGAGCACAAGAATAACAGAGCTCTAACTTCATCATCAAAGTTTACCCCTACAGAACTCAACTGACTGGTAACTGCATTAAATTCATTTAAATGGTCTGCAACAGATCCACCTTCCGACATCTTCATATTAAATAGTCGTTTCATAAGAAATACCTTGTTTGAGGCCGAGGGTTTTTCATATAGTTTCACCAACGTCTACATCAAACCCTCTGTTGTTGTTTCCTTCGAAATATTGAAGCCGATTGACGCCGCAAGACACAACCGTACTGTTCCGAGTGCCTTTCTATCGAGAATGTTCCATTTCGCGTCTATCATGGCCGTCGACTTCTTTGTTTTTCCGCTCAATGGTAGGTACAGATATTTCTGATACAGATAATCTTCCATCTGCATCTTCCACAGCGGGAAGTTTTGGCCGTTAAACTTCTCGACCCTAAACTTACCATCGTCTGCCATTTCTCCCACTCGAACCAGGAATCCTTCTTTCCTGCAAGTTTATCAACCAAATATGCCTTCGGCTCTGATACCAGTTGTTAGAAAATTATATATTATGGAGCAATGCAAGACATAAAATATGCGGAAAATACAAGCACACAAAAAACACATAAAACCAGATAGACACAGATATACATGGTTCACCCAGTTTGGGCTACGTCCACCCCGAACAGCGAGTCCTTCCTTTCTATTATCCAGCAAAATGAAAAGACAAAACCTACAGCAGATCCGCTATAATATCCTCTGTTCTTTCTCACATTCTCCCTCTCTGTTTCTCGCTCCGAGAATACACATACATAATACACAGTCGCAATACAATACCCTCATATATACAAGGGGGTTTCCTTCTAGGGAAAAAAACCCTAATCTAAACATAAATTCTACCGTCAGATCATTTGCCTAATGAACGGCCCAGATTGACTAGAAATTACTATACTTTTACAAGGCAATTTTACATCTGTTTTTAGCTTCGGGGGCGTCCGAAAAGCGTTGCCACCCCCCCTGGACCCCCCACGGCAGCGATTAATTACGGGCGGCGTTGCCACCCCTTTTAAGGTACAGGGGTCAAATGTTGTGATACAAAGTAAACAAGATAATCAGGCTCCACACCCAACATATTAGAAATTGTAACACATTTTAGAATTATGAAGCTATAATTGTTAGACATTGTAATGTAAAAATATAATACAAATAAGGATCCATGAAGTAGTTACCCAATGTGCAACATGTTCCAAAATTTGGATGAAAGTTATATTCAATAAGTCAAACCATTGACATGAGTGATAATAAAATCTTCTCTATATGTGAGGTTATACACTAGTATTAAGGGCTATGATTTTGGCCAATGGTGTTCACCTTGCAATTTTGTAGAATTTGGATGTGACTACTCAAGTTATGGGTAGTTAGAATGCAAAAAAAATCAAAATTGGAAAAATAATGACATAATTGAAGGAATTAATAATGATCTTGTTGCAATCATAGATTCAAAATCTTCATGAAGAGAACATATAATCAATAGAACTAAGTATGTTAACCATGGGATTAGTGATATGAAGGACATCTTTTAATTTTTTGAGAAATATGTGTGCTTAAAAATGAGAAGAGGGCCTATTTTTCCTTGACAAAAATCTCAAGAGGTGTTTGAGTTTGGTGAATTTAAATATATACATGGAGGTAGCCCCAATTAGAGGATTTTCTCATGTAAGTTAAGGCTTTAATTTATGAGAAATAATTTTTTTAACATATTTATTTCTTTGTTGAAAGTGAAAGTGGAACAAGGGTGAAATCCTTGAGAAGTGACTATGTTAATGAGTATTGATCTACGGGCTCAAAAATAGTTTTTATAATTTGAATTCATTAAAAAATAGATGATCATCATATTCCTAAGAAATGGAGTATGAAAGTAAATGCTAGTTTGAGAAATAGATGTTGGGTTGTGGCTACCAAAGTGAACTATTTGACTAGTATATTGTGTGGTTTAGTTTTGGGTAAAAAGACAATGAAATAGGCTTGAAATGCATAAAATCCCTCTATTTCACATCTTAAGGTTTTTGGGTGTGAGGATTACAATCATAAACCTAAGCGTTGGCATACCTGTAGTGGGAATGTGATTTTTAAGGAAGAAAAACTTGTATGTATAAATGTGAATAATATCAATAGAAAGGTATATGTGTAGAAATTCCAAAATTTCAATATTTAACCAAAGTTCAAGTTGAATATTTATTAGTGAACTTAGATTTTAAAATTTCGATGGAAGAAAGTGGAGATCAATGTAAAAATAATATTTCATTGGCATTTTATGAAAATTTTTACCTTAAACATAAGTAACTTAAATAAGGGAAATATTTGAGGATGAATCTACATGACCAAAAGAACATTGACATATATGACTAAGAGCGAAAATATTTTAGTCATTTTATCTTTCATAGTTGATGAGACAAAGCAATACCAAAGAGGCTCTTAATGGTGATGGGCCCCTTCATAAGAAGAAAACCATGGAGGAAGAATGAAGGCCTTGGAACATCACCGTTATGAGATTTTCCTAAATAAAGTTGGGAAGTTGGATTCAAATGGGAATTCAAGAGGAAGTATAATGCAAATATTTATGCGGAGTATTATATAGATTATTTGGTAGCACAATAATACTTTCTTCTTCTTTTTTTCACTTGTGGTTCACGAATCCAATGTGCCCGCACACATATGTACCCGCTACATCCACAGAAAAATCTCGTCAGACCCCCCTCTCAAGGGGATCTAACAGTTGACCTTACAAGAGGGACCTAACCCCAAGGGCATCAATTAGATTTGAACCAGTGACCTCCCAACTAGAAAGTACTTAGCAGCGCATACTTGACCAATTGAGCTAACTCTTGGGGCTCAATAATACTTTCAAGAGAAGGTACATGGTTATGATCAATGTTCCACGAAGACTCTAGTGTGGGGAGACGCGGGTGCAGGAGACGCACAAGGGAGACGTGTGGGAGTACCCTCAAATTTTAAGGAAATTTCGAGGGTGTGGGGGGATGTCGGGGTACATATATATATATATATAATTCAATTTCATAATCATTGTTCAATAATGAAAGCATAAATATTAAATTGACTAATAGTACAATACATTGAAAATTGAAATTTGATCCACACATAAAATTTAAATTCATAATTGAATTAAATAATGACATACATTGATCCATATCATTCATCATTCATCATTCTACAATCTACATTGATTTAAAAATTAAATTCATCGTTCATCATTGTAGAATCTAAACTGAAAAAAAAAAAAAAAACATACTAGTATATTACTATATACTATATGCTAAATACTGAAGTTTGAACACTAAGTTTATATAACTCAAAGTTTCAAACTAAAAAATAATTAAAAGTCAAGAGTCAAGAATCGGTCTGAGGTCATCAATATCTAGTTTCACAACACAAAAGTTAAAATTGAAAATTAAAAATGGATAATGAGCACTGAAAATAAAATCAACATCAAGGACTCAATCTCAATGATTGGTCCTCTACATACATCTATTGCATGAATTCATCGAGACCATCAATGGGAACATCGTTATCTGAGTCAGAGTCACTCTCTTGAGTAACCAACGGAACTCCAACCAAACCATGTTGCATCTCATCAGGTCCATCCCCATCATCTATTTGTGCACTATCCTTTGGCTCCACATCCCATTATGTTGCAAGTCCCCTCCAATACTCTAGTATCTTCCTATGTGCAAGGCGTAGAGAACTGTGCACTACAACTAGCTCCTCTGCTTTCCTTTGAGGGGGGATGCCCAGATGCACCCCTTTTGTGGAGTCTTATTATCCACACTAGGGAAACACATCACCTCACGTCTCCCCAAGACTCCCCAAAAAGGCTACATGGGGAAACACATTCGAGTAGACTCCCTGTCCCAAGCGTGTGGGGTACGTGCACCCTCCCCTTGGGGACGCGTCCCCATGGAACACTGGTTATGATAAGACATTATATCTAGTGGCCAGGGAGACCTCTATTATGTTGTTGTCAGTGCTAATAGTTGTTGATGGTTTGGAATAGTTGTTTTTAGCACTAATAGTTGTGGAAGGTTTGGAAGAAAACAAAATATATGTGAAGAAAACATTTCTTAACAATGAACTTGAGGATTAAATCTTCCTAAAATAGCCAAATGGATTTGTTGTAAAAAGGAGAGAATGTGTATTGTGCCAATCAAAGAAATCTTTATATGGATAGAAGTAAAACCCAAGATAATGGTAGCAACCATTTGATATTCACAACTAACGTCAATATTATGTTCACAATTACTTTTAGTATGAGATTCTCAATTAATTTATAAAGTTTCATAATCAATATATCATTATACTAATATGAGTGAAACCCAAGACAATGGTAGAGACAATTTGATATTCACATCTAGTTTCAATATGAAATTTACAATTAATTTAATTAACTTATAAAAATTTCAAAATTAATTTCAATGAGATTATTTATCCATTTAAAATCTAGCTTTATATTAAAATATTATTTTTAAAAATAATACTAATTATTATACAATTTTATTCAAAATACATTTTTAACTTATCTAAATTGGTAAATTAACTTTATTTTTTAATTTTAATAATTAATAATATTATTTTTAATATAAAAAAAATTAAAAATACTATAAATAAATTTACATTAAATAAAATTTAATTTAACTAAACATAATACTGAAATTTTATAATTTACAACTGTGACAACCTAACTCTATATTATTCAACCATCGTGTTGGATATATATGTCATCTTCAAAGCTACAATTATATTTATGTAAATTAAGTGCTTTCTTTGTGATAACTAACTAAATAAATGCTTCTAAGTGGTAACTTGTGGAACATAGTGGAATGTGAAAAAAAATAAAACCAAATCAATTCTGGAAGTTGGACGTTAGTACCATACAATGAATAAATAATACTTTAAACGATTCAATTATGCCTAATCATGACAGAGAGTGACCGATTTGTGGCTGTGACCATGAAAATCATGTAATCATGAGAGTCTCTTTCACCTCTCTACCTTTACTTGGAGTATACGCGAAGTTCTTGGAGACAAAGCAAAACGACTATAAAGAACGCCGTAGTGTAAAAAATTAACAAAATGGTTTGGAATTAGGTAGAGATTTTGAAAAAATCTGGTAAAGAATTTATCAGATTCTTGTTTTCAGTTGTTAAACTTCAGTATTTTGGGTGTCCTAATGGTTTTTGATAGTGCTGAATCCATTTCCACTCTCAAAAATGGATTCCAAACACTGCGACTACCTCATTTTTTGAATTTTTCTGAACCAGATTCCAACAAAAACCTGCCATCCAAACTATTCTGTTGCCTAAAAAGACAACTCCTAAAACTCTATTATGAATCATCACCGACAGAGGAAGTTTAAAGAAGTGTACCATAAATCATCACTGCAAGAGGAACCTTACATCCACACAAATTACAAAAACTTTAAAGAAGTGTACCATAAATCATCACTGCAAGAGGAACCTTACATCCACACAAATTACAAAAGAAAACCTCAAGGACGTCCCTTTCGATTATATTTACTTCCTCCCACCTTGAATTTTGCAATTACTGTAACTATTCAACCAAATAAAATTAAAAATAATGAAAAATCAGCAGATCGGCGAAAGTTATTTCGAAAGAAAAAAAATTATGATGCGATGCTTTTCATTCCTTCATTTCTGTTTCCATGCTTGAGTTTTTAGCCGTGAAAATTCTCCGGATGATTTATCTTATTGAATTGAGATTTTTTCGTTTTAATTTTTTCCTAAAATATTTTAATTTTATTTTTAATTTAATAATTAAAATTATTAAAATAAAATAATTTAAAAATTAGAAAAATATATTATAAAAATTTAAAACCAACCATGATCATCAACCTTCCATTCCCTAAACATGCCAAATTCCACAATCGACATAAATTTATTAGTGTTCTCCTCCGTTGCAGAGAAATTGATCCCAGGTTCAAGTCCCCAGCGGGAAAAGGCAGCCACAGGTTACATAATTTGAGTTCCGTTGACAGATTTTCATTTATTTGGAATTTCTTTTTTCATTTTTCATGGCTTTATTTTATTTTTTTTTTCAAAAATTTTGATAGTAGGAATGATTGAATATTTTTTATAGAAATAGATTAACTACTAACAGAAATCTTGCTCGTCGATTTTATCTAAATTTTACTAAAATTTCCACTATTTTTAAGAAAAATTGTAGTTTTATTAGACTACTCTTTTATATACATAAAAGTTTGTAAAAAAAAAATTTATATAAAACTTGTTTTTTCAAAAATAAATAAAAATATTAAAAAATATATAATCTAGTGGTATCATTGCTTTGCATTTTTTCATGTATATATTTATGTAATTTTCTTTAAAATTTTTAAGAAATTTCTTTAAATTACAAGTTTGAGTTTGTATTTTGCATTATCCAAATATGAGAGATATTTGAGGGTGTTGAATCTATTATACATTCAAAAATGTATTTTAAATAATGAAAAATCATAATCTTATCCAAAATTATATGACTTAAATCCAACAAAACAAAAACTAAATTAATTTAATCCTATAATTAGAAAAGGTTGTCAAATGACTATCAATTTTGTAATTCAATTTTTTAAAAATTATAATATATCAATTAATTCACACTAATTTTTTGTTTTTGTTTGTTTGTTAATTTATGTGACTCATATAAAATCACTGCATGACTAATGTGTGGCTTGAATATTTGCCAGTTTGAATATCTAACCTATCAAAATCACTAGAATTAGATAATGTCATACCAACCCTTATCAATATTAAATTTTTGCATACATATTTTCCAAATAAAAATATTTTAACAAAACAACCTTTCACTATCTGTTTTACACCCTGTGCCCTAATTCACAGTGTGTTACACCCTGTGCCCTAATCCACACTTACTTTCAACACAGCTGCCATTTTTTTCCTTTAATTGTTTCAATACTTATAATAAAAAATAAAAATCCAATTATAAATAATTTTGAAAATAAAAAATGACGGTTACAAAACTACAACGGCAAAACCATAAAATAGTTTTTAAATACAATAAAAGCATGAAATCCACTCGAAACCAGCACTTTCATTTCGCTGATAAATCTAATTGTTTTGCCACATCGATTTGCATCGGCGGGAGTTGAAGACGCTACTCATGCGGACGCCATAATTAGAAAATTGTGTTTTTTATTTTTACTTTTTATTTTTTAATATGTGGTGAATCTGTATATTTTTTTATTGTTTTAGGAGAGGTTAAAGATCAATTTTAGTGACTGCTATATAACATTAGAGTATTTCGGTAATTTGCAAATCGAAAATATTATATCTTACGATTTAAGAAAAATGAGCCAAAAAAATTCTATTTTTTAAATTGATATCATAACAAGCCATATACTCCATAAAATTTAAACCTCAATCTCCTTAATTTTACCAATACACATCACCATATTTCATTTATTTATTTTTTATCCCATAATTCCGAGAGTAAATTAAGGCAATCTCTACTCTCAGTATTCCTATGGGATTGTAATGCCTTCGCTCTCTATTCTCTAAATGTTTGTTTATATTCGATTTGGGCCGTAAAGTGGCCGTTGTCCGGGCGTGCTCTTTTATATTCCATTTGGTCTTGGCCATAAAGTTGGGGTTAAGTATTAGTTTTAAGTGTGTTTTTTTAGTTAACATTATCTCCACAGGATGTCACAGATATTGTGGCTTTGCTCGAACTCTATGGAGAGGTGAAAGAGATCGGAAGGAGAGAAAAATTCCATGCAGAGTCAGGAAATCACAGAGCTTTATCTGCGGCCACTCTTCACACTTTCAACTCCTGTGAATAGTATTAACGAAAATCATGTCACCTGTGTTTCCCGGTACGAGTCACAAATTATGAGAGGGATGTATTGGTATCACATGTTGACATTTTCGAAACAAACGGAGATTGACATTATATCCATACTCCCGATACTGGATGTGTGGATATTGAAGGAATCTTTCAAGATATTCATTATCGATTATGCCAAAGTGCGTGTTGGAATATTGATAATTCCAAAACAACAGAAATGGAGAGAATAATACTCCCCTTCTAACACAGAGAAATTTAAAACAAGAATTTTGCTTGCAGACAGAGATGGCATGAAAATGCTTTCTTCTATTTCATTAACAGAACTTAAAAACTATTATAAAAGTCTTCCTCACACAGAGGGATTTACAAAATATGATTGACTGCTACAGACGCAGTGCTTCTCAAAACAAATCTTTGTTCTTCAAACAACACACTCTGTCTCTTTGAAAACCAACACTCCTGTGTTTTCTTCTTTTCTCACGCACTGCTGTGCAAGGCCAAACAAAACAGAATAATACAACAACTGACAAGCCTCACAGGCTTTTTCAATTTTTATATGGCGCGGCAGGAATAAAACATAAAAAAAAGAAAAAACAAATTACAAAGGAAATCCTTTGTGGAACAACAAAAAATATCAAATGCATGACGTACGAGTGGGGACCACATTGCAATCGGCCATCGGCCATCGGCGGATCGGTGGATCAAACAAAAAATGCGATGGTGCGATCGCATCGCGGTTCAAACATATGGCAAAACACTTTGTAATATGCAATGTTGTGATTTCGCGATGGCGCGACAATCGCATCGCAAATTATAATCGGCGGTAAAACATATGGATGTTGCGATCTGCGATCGTGCGATGGCTCGACGATCGCATCGCAAACAATCAACGGAACTCTGGCATGGGCGGAGGGCGATATTATGACTTTGCGATTTTGCGATTGCGCGATGGCGCGACAATCACATCGCAGCTTCCATATCAACAAGACACTTGACTTAAAACTTGCGATTTGCGATTTGGCGCTTAAGTGGTAGGGACCACTTGTCCTGTGTTTTCAAAGATTAAGGGACTTCTACTGTTTTAATCAATTTCTCTTCATTTTGGTTGTTGAGGGCTTAAAAACCCGAATTCACTGTTTTAATTAAACTCTGCTCCTTCGTAGTTCAGATCTACGGGAAAATCTTCGTTCCACTGTAAAACGACTCTCCCCATCACCATAATCAATTTCTCCTCTGCACTCTGTGGCTGCGGCCCATAACAATTAATTTCACTCCTATGGTTCTTCCATCCTTATTTAATTGCGTAGTACTGTGTACACATACACTTCTCCTGCTGCTGCCTTTGTACTCGTTTTCTTCCTGCTCAAGGCTAGCAGGTGACTTTAATATTTTCAACACTCCCCCTTAAAGTCAGTTGTTGGGCTATCTATCATACCCAAGCATTTTCTTAAAAATTCAAATGCCTTCTGTTTCAATGGCTTTGTCAAAATATCTGCATATTGCTCCTCTATTTTACAATGCTGTAAAATAATTTCTCCATTGTTCACCAATTCTCTAATATAATGAAACTTTGTATCTATGTGTTTTGTTCTTTTATGAAACACAAAATTCTTTGACAATGCAATAGCTGAGCTATTGTCACAATAAATTACTGTCCCTTTTACCTGTTCTTGGCATAAACTTCTCAACATTCTTCTCATCCACATTGCTTGACACGCTGCTGCTGTAGCTGCCACATATTCTACCTCTGCTGTAGATAATGCTACAATCGGCTGTTTCTTAGAAGCCCATGAAATGGCTCCTGAACCCATATGAAAAACATAACCGGAAGTACTCTTCCGATCATCTACACTTCTAGCCCAATCACTGTTAGTGTATCCAACTAATTCTGAATTTTCTGAAGCAGTATATAAAATACCAAATCTTTTAGTTCCTTTCACATACCTCAGAATTCTTTTTGTTGCTTGCCAATGTGCTTTTTTTGGCTTCTCCATAAATCTGGAAATTAAACTAACATCATGCATAATATCCGGCCTAGTTGCAGTCAAATACATGAAGCTGCCAACTATGCTCTTATACAGGCTTGGATCAAAATCCTTGCTGCT
This sequence comes from Pinus albicaulis, assembly GCA_034641835.2. Lineage (NCBI taxonomy): Eukaryota > Viridiplantae > Streptophyta > Pinopsida > Pinales > Pinaceae > Pinus > Pinus albicaulis. The sequence continues at coordinate 1,421,177,751 of CM076581.1, read as the reverse complement.
GTCATCTTTACTCAACTTCAATCCTATTACTGTGGGAGTGATTGCAGCTTTGCACTCCTGCATATTAAATCTTTCTAAAACTTGATTCACATACTTTGCTTGAAAAATAAAAATTCCTTTTTCATTTTTTTCCACTTCTATTCCTAAGAAGTATCTCAATAAACCCATGTCAGTCATTTCAAATTCATCTTTCATGACTGTTTTGAAATTTTCAACAAGGCAATCATCATTACCTGTAAAAATTAAATCATCAACATATAAAACAACAATCAACATTTTACCATCATTTTCTTTGATGTAGAGGGTGGGTTATCCCTCACACTTTTCAAATCCATTTTCCAGTAGATAGGAATCTATTCTACTATACCACGCTCTTGGCGCTTGCTTCAGCCCATAAAGAGCTTTCTTCAATCTGCAGGCTTTATGCTCTTGGCCTTTCTTCTCATATCCGAGAGGTTGTTCCACATATACCTCTTCCATTAAAAATCCATTTAAAAATGCAGATTTTACATCCACCTGGTATACTTTCCATTTGTTTTGTGCTGCTATGGACAACACCGCTATTATTGTCTCCATTCTTGCAACTGGTGCAAAAGTTTCTTCATAATCAATCCCATGCTTCTGCTTATATCCCTTGACAACGAGTCTAGCCTTGTGTCTCTCTATTTTTCCTTCAACATTTCTTTTGGTCTTATAGACCCATTTAACTCCAATGACTTCCTTATTTTCTGGGACATCAACCAACTCCCATGTTTTGTTCTTCTCTATGGCATTAACTTCATCATCCATAGCTTCTATCCATTTTCTATCTTTAATAGCATCTTCAAAATGAATAGGGTCATCAACTTGACAATACATAGCAAATAAGGAATTCATACCTTCATTTGTTGCTCCCTGCTCATAGATTTCATTAAGATTTCTGAACTTTGTTCCTCGTTCACTTGGTGTATTCGTGCTTGAAGAAGCACTTGAATCTGCTCCATGTGGTGTGCTCAGTGATGCACTCCCGCTTCTTCTCAAGGGTATTCTTGCTGCCGCTTGAGGCGTCCCTTGCTGTCCTTGCATTGCTGGAGGTTGTGCAATGGATGGGTTGTTAATTCCAACCACATCTCCTTCATCTTCATCATGAGACAAACAATTTTTAACATTGATTGTTTTCTCAATGCTTCCATCCCACGCTTCCTCTTCAATGAATTGCACATCTCTGCTTATTATAAAATTATTTGTGGATGGGTTATACAATCTGTATCCTTTGGAATCTTCACAATATCCAAGGAAAATACACTTCTCCCCCTTACTATCCAACTTCTTCCTCAACTTGTCAGGAATGTGTGCATATGCCACACATCCAAAAACTCTCATGTGGGTGACTCCCTGTTTTCTGCCACTCCACGCTTCTTCTGGAACTTTGTTCATCACTGCTTTTGTAGGGCATCTATTGAAAATGTACACAACACAGTTTGTTGCTTCTGCCCAATACTCATTCGACAAATGTTTTGCCTTTAGCATACTTCTCACCATTTCAATTATGGTTCTATTCTTCCGTTCAGCAACTCCATTCTGTTGCGGTGTGTACCTTGTGGTAAACTGCTTGTGTATGCCGTTCTCTCTGCAAAAACACAGAAATTCCTTTGAGATATATTCTCCTCCTCTATAAGTTATGAAAACTTTAATATATTGCCCACTCTGTTTCTCTACAAGAGCTTTAAAGTGGCAAAATTTCTGAAAGACTTCACTCTTATATTTCAGAAAATAAACCCACACTTTTCTTGTGAAATCATCTATGAAGGTCAACATGTAATTGCTGCTTGAAACTGATGCTGTTTGCATCGGCCCACATAATTCTGAGTGAATGATCTCTAAGGGTGCTTTCGCCCTTATGCTTTTCCCTGATGGAAAATTTTCTCTGTGTTTCTTTCCCAAGATGCAGCCTTCACATAGGCTGTTAGGCTTCTCAATCAAAGGCAAGCCTCTTACCATTCCTTTTCTGTGCAACAAATTTAATCCTCCGAAATTTAGATGTCCAAATCTTAGGTGCCATAACCAATTTTCATCTTTCTCTTCCTTCTGGAAGGCTTCTTGTGTTACAGCTGCTATGCTTTTTCCTTTTCCTTTCAAGTTAGTGTTGAGCTTGAGTGGAAACATTCTATTGTTGGTCATTTGAATTTCAGCAATGATTTTCTTACTTGGAGGTATATCTTTTATTGTGCACACATCATCTTTGAAAATTACATTGTAACCTTTATTTATGAGCTGCCCAACGCTCAAAATATTACACTTCAGACCTGGAACATAATACACATCAGGAAAAAATTTCTGCTCCCCATTTCTTGCTCGAATACTAACTCTGCCTTTTCCTTTTAAAAAGATTTTAGTATCAGTCCCTGTGGTCACTTCAGATTTTACTTCTTCATCTAGATTAGCAAACATTGCTTTGTTTCCAGTCATGTTATTACTACATCCTGAATCTAAGAACTAAACATCATCTTCTCTATCTTGTGCTACATTACATGCTAACATCACATTACTTGGGTTTTTTTCTTCATTTGCTACATTAGCATTCTGCTTATTTTTCATGTCATTTTGCCTCTTTCTACATTCATTGGCATAGTGCCCATATTTCTTGCAATAATGACATTGGACATTGGATTTGTCATACATTTGTCCATGAGCATGTTGGTGTTGATGTCCACCTTGCTGGCTGTTGCATTGGCCGTGGCTCTGACTTTGACTGTTGCTCCTTCCATGTGAATGTGAAGGGCTGTTCCTTCCACCTCTGCTCTGGCTTCTGCCTCTTCCTCTTCCTTTTCCTTGACCTCTTCCTCTTCCTGAAGGCATCTGGGTCTTGAAAGCGTGCTCAAGAGATGAGTGTTCATCTCTGCTCAATCTCTGTTCATGAGTTATCAGTGAGGCATGAAGTTCATCCACTGTGAACTGTGAGAGATCTTTGGCCTCTTCTATGGTGGTAACAATAACATCAAACTTTAAGGGTAAGCTTCTCAAAAGTTTTTCCATAATCCTTCTTTCTTCAAGAGTTTCTCCATGGGATCTTATCTGATTTACGATCCCAATCACATGTGTAAAAAATGTGTCTACATTATCTGACTCTTTCATGCAAAGAGTTTCAAAATATCTTCTTAGCAACTGAAGTTTTGCTGTCTTAACTTTCTCCATACATTGATAGGCTACTTTCAGAGTTTCCCATGCATCCTTGGATTTCTTAGCTGTTGTTATCCTTGGAAACACACTCTCATTTACTGCTTGATACAAATAGTAGAGGGCTTTAGAGTCCTTCTACCTATTGCTCTTCAATAAATCCTTCTCTGCTTGAGTTAAGGCATTAAAAGCCTGCTCATCAGCTGGTTCAACAAAACCATCTTCTACAAACTCCCATAAGTCTTGTGAGACAAATAGGGCTCTCATGGTAATGGCCCAATAATCATAGTTATTTCCATTAAATTGTGGAAGCTGAACATTTCCAATGTTCATACCAGTGCTTGGTCCAACCATTGCTCTTAAACTGAAATCTGAACTTAAACAAATTGTCTTTCCTTTTATCTAAAAGAACAAACTCTTTTAAAACAGAACAACAACTCTGTTTTCTTTGAGAAATACATGAACTTTGACTTTTGTTGAGCTTTCACACTGTTGGAGAAAACACTGCAACAAGTCTTCTTCTTCTTCAGCTTCTTTGAAACCTTCAAAGAGCCTGAACTAGCTCTCATACCATGTTGGAATATTGATAATTCCAAAACAACAGAAATGGAGAGAATAATACTCCCCTTCTAACACAGAGAAATTTAAAATAAGAATTTTTCTTGCAGACAGAGATGGCATGAAAATTCTTTCTTCTATTTCATTAACAGAACTTAAAAAATATTACAAAAGTCTTCCTCACACAGAGGGATTTACAAAATATGATCGACTGCTACAGACGCAGTGCTTCTCAAAACAAATCTCTGTTCTTCAAACAACACACTCTGTCTCTTTGAAAACCAACATTGCTGTGTTTTCTTCTTTTCTCACGCACTGCTGTGTAAGGCCAAACAAAACATAATAATACAACAACTGACAAGCCTCACAGGATTTTTCACTTTTTATATGGCGCGGCGGGAATAAAACATAAAACAAAGAAAAAAAAAATTACAAAGGAAATCCTTTGCGGAACAACAAAAAATATCAAATGCACAACGTACGAGTGGGGACCACATCGCAGTCGGCCGTCGGCGATCCGAAGATTGGCGGATCAAAAAAAAAATGCAATGGTGTGATATTGCGATGGCGCGATCGCATCGCGGTTCAAACATATGGCGGAACACTTTGTAATATGCGATGTTGCGATTTCGCAATGGCACGACAATCGCATCGAAACTTATAATCGACGGTAAAACATATGGATGTTGCGATTTGCGATCGTGCGATGGCGCGACGATCGCATCGCAAACAATCAACAAAACTCTTGCATGGATGGAGGGCAATATTATGACTTTGCGATTTTTCGATTGCGTGATGGCGCGACAATCGCATCGCAGCTTCCATATCAACAAGACACTTGACTTAAAACTTGCGATCTGCGATTTGGCGCTTAAGTGGTAGGGATCACTTGTCCCGCCTTTTCAAAGATTAAGGGACTTCTACTGTTTTAATCAATTTCTCTTCATTTTGGTTGTTGAGGGCTTAAAAGCCCGAATTGACTGTTTTAATTAAACTCTGCTCCTCCGTAGTTCAGATCTACGGGAAAATCTTCGTTCCACTATAAAACGACTCTACCCATCACCATAATCAATTTCTCCTCTGCACTCTGTGGCTGCGGCCCATAACAATTAATTTCACTCCTATGGTTCTTCCATCCTTATTTAATTGCGTAGTGTTGTGTACGCATTCACTTCTCCTGCTGCTGCCTTTGTACTCGTTTTCTTCCTGCTCAAGGCTAGCAGGTGACTTTAATATTTTCAACAGTGCGGAGATAAGCTTCCTTATCAAGAATTGACCACAAACAAGGGGACTCAGACGGAATGGAATTCATCAATGTGGCACTCATTATGGCATAGATGGATTGACTCATTCATCATATCCATGCCATGCAGAGATTTCGGATTTAGGTTGTTTGATAAATGATGGAACTGCCCGGGGTGCATATGTTGCTGCTGCTGTCAACTATAGTTTTTACAGGCCACCATTGTATCCGAATGCTTTTTTCTGGTTGTTGATCGGAATTCTCCTTGCCATCTGCCAGAAAATTCAACTGAACGTCTGTGAGATGAGATGGTCCATTTCTCCATGCGCATTTACGTCGAAGGGTGGCAATGAACGTTTCAGAGTGGAGATGACCCTTTTCTCCATGCGCATTTAACATCGAAGGGTGGCGGTGTGATATCTGACGTTGGGAATGGTATATATTTGGTGGGTAAAGGCCACATATGGTGGATTCCATTAATGGACATCTTAGAAGATGATATTGACGTATTGATCGGTTTTATTGAAAATGAGATTGGTACATTTTTCCATATTATTCCTGACACTGCCGTTAAGATTATCTGGACATCGTCTTTTCCCCCTCTTGTTGAACTCTCTCTGGGTCTATTATTGATTCTATGCATCGATTCCCAGACATATGGCCGTTCTGACACTTGACATCTCAGTTGTTTTCGGATCCGGGTTGTTTAGATCTGTCAGGACATTCTCTCTCGACATAAATTATCTCCCTCCATCCCGATGGATATCTTGGCGTCGGACACGTCGAGACAGGAGGCGTTCATTGATGACACAAGGGCTGCTGACAAGGAAGGGCATGGGGGTATCGGGACAGATGGACAAAAGGCTTTTGAAGAGGATGTCGCCCTCATAAACAGTGTTATCACTACACCACCTGGGTTTTCACAGCGACATTCGGGTTATAAATCGAATCCTTCTATGTGCGAGCTGCAAGATGACGATACAGGAGCAAGAAGCTTGCAGTATATAAGCCATCGATGGTGATTAAGGAGGTAGTCATGGAGCATGACGACTTATGGGGTCGTGTCGTCAGTTTACAAAAAAGAGCGCTCATAGGGAGATGGCTCTTCGCAGAGGGTCAAGAAATTAACATGGTGGAATGGGCTAAGACGACATGGAACCCCATCGTTGGCTACACTTCGAAAGTTAGCCTCCTCCTCAAAAACTGAATTAGCATTCATTTCCTCGATGAGAAGGATGTAGCGCTCATTATCAATAAGGCTTGGGTCAAAGGAAAAGCTATTCTGCAATTGCTCCCATGGTATTTGGGATTCAACCCCATTCAGGAGGCGCCTACGAATCGGACCCTGTGGGTAAAATTGCCCGGAATTCCCCTTGAATTCTGGATGCTCAAGACCCTTTGGGCTATTGGGGATTCCATTGGGAGTACGCGCTACATTGACCCTGTAATATTGGGTACAAGTGACAAACACATCACCTGGATATTGGTCGAATTTTTTTTCTTTGGGGGACTGGCTACGAAGGTCGATTTGGTATGGGGACGTAGAAAACACCGTCAAAGGGTCGATTATTGGGGGATCCCCTTTCGGTGCATGTTATTCCATCAAACTGGACGTCTCAGAAGCAACTTTCCAATGAGGTATTGCAACACTCGTCGTTCTAGAGCTGTATCCGACACGATGGAACCTCCTAATATGCCTAGCAGAGGCGATGAGGATACTCATTCAGGTAATTCTCATCCTGATATTTCTCCTGGTGGTTTGAATGAAAACGAAGGAATTACTACTTCTCTGTATAGATTGTCCCTGCAATTTCCTAATTTGGTAAATACTACTCCTGGTTTGTCTGTCGTTAGTTATATGGATATTGGTCGTGAAAATTTGTCAATTTCTGAGAGGGGACCATCTAGATCTGTAGAGGCGCCCACTCGACCATGTCTTTCTGTTACTAATGGCCCCAAAAACTTAGTGGACTCTACCTATGTGGCCAATATACCCCAACATGTAAACTAATTGTGTGCATTTCCCATGGCCACTTTACCAGATTATGCCCATAATGAATCTTATGCATATACTTCCCTGTCAGGATCTACCACTCCAGTGGGGGGTTCAGACACCCTGGACTGTCTCTCGACTGATGTTGGAATCCGGCAGAAGAATCTGACGGTTGTTGGCAAATCATCCTCTGATAAGGAGCCCTCTTGTCCTAATATCTGTCCTGAGTTTGAGTCATATGCTCACACTATCCCTGCTTCTCGTATTCAGTCTTCACCTAACCTTGTTCATGAGGCACCATCACCCTCCATGCCATCTCTTGTGTCGGTTTCTCCCCCATCCTCTCCTACCGCCCCACTGGAGCATGAGGATATTGATGGAGATTCCCCTCAGAATACAATAGGGAGCGATATTGATTGCCTCTACGCCAACCCTGAGATTGACCTGGCTGCACTTACTGTATTCGACAGAATACCATCCATTTCAAAATCAAATCCTACAATATCTGTTCCTTCGACCAGTAATACCAATAGGAAGAAGCCGACACCTGGGGCTAGATTGTCTCGTGGTCGGGGGAGGGTGAAGACATGGTCTCTTTTCCACAATGAGCTTCTTGACTTAACTGATGTACTTGTCTCTTTTGCTGATGAATTTAGGGCCCTTAAAGCATTTAGCCCTCATGAGGGTTCTCAATGACTTACATTTTATCCCTGAACATTAGGGGTATGGGCGACCCCTCAAAAATGTTGCCCCTAAAGAAATTAATGAGGGATTAAAGGCCGGGGATGGTATTTTTACAAGAAAATTTATGCGACAAGAGTAAGGCTATAAATTCTGTTTTATCAATCGGCAAGGGTTGGTTGGTGGTTGGGATTCATGCAATTGGTCATGCAGGGGGATTGGTAGCTTGCTGGAATCCAAAACTAGCTGTTTTTCGGGCCTTCAGTTTTATTGGAGGTATCCTGCTATTTGGGGAATCAAGGATGTTAATGTTGATATTAATATCATCAATTTGTATGCGCCATGTCAAAACAGGGTTGGTTTTTGGGACAAGATCAAGAAATCCGACATTCTTAGGTTACCAAATCTGGTGATAATGGGTGATTTCAACGCAACCTTAAAATCTGATGAATCTTGGGGATATAAGGTGAGACTGGATCCTCTTGCGGGTATCATTGGGTCGATTTTGGATGCGGCCTCCCTATGGGACATAAGGCCAAATCCTATCGAGCCAACCTGGAATAATCACCGAACGGGGATTGAATTCATCGCAAAGCGGTTGGATAGGGCCATGGTGAACATAGATTTATTTTCATTATAGGGCCACATCTCATCGGGGTATCTCATCTTTGACCTATCCGACCACCAGCCTATATATCTTACATGGAGGGGGGCTCAAAGGAGCCATGTTGTACCTTTCTAATTTAAACGTACATAGCTCATGGATCTAGAATATGACCACATGGTCAGAGAGAAATGGGCCTTGGGCTCTTATTATGTGGAATCAGGTGGATGAGCATATTTCTCATACAAGATGCAACAAATTAAAATTTTCACTAAGGAATGGGAAATAAATAAGAAAAGGAAATTAAAGGATGAGATGGCTGACATAATATCTAGGTTGATGGAGATTCAATCATATTTTGCGCATAGCGCTCCTGAGGAGGGAACATACTGTTATATGGAGACACTCCAACGTAGAAGGATGGAGATCTTAAAGATGGAGGAACTCACCTGGAAGCTCAAAATAAGGATCACTTGGTTGAAGGAGGGGGACATGAATACAAAGTTTTTCCACAAGACTGCAAATGCCCAGAGGAATGAAAACACAATCTGGCACATAAAAAAGGAGAACGGGGATATCGTGCACACAGAGGAGGATATTAGGAACGAAGCCTTCAACCATTTTTCTAGATTTTATAAGAAATACCAAGGAATCAGCGTTGATAGCCAGGAATGGGTGTTACAACACTATACGAGATGCTTCGATGAGGAGGCCTGTCAGAAAATTATTGCTGAGATTACAAAAGAGGAAGTATTCTCTACGCTAAAAGAATTTGCGCACGATAAATGTCCTAGCCCTAATGGTTGGCCTGCTGAGTTCTATTGTCATTTTTTTGAAATTATGGGGGATGAAATTACGATTGTTGTGGAACAAGGTAGGATATTGGGGCATATTCCCTCCAATATGAATGCTACATTCATAGCTCTAATTGCCAAGAATTCAGATTTGGAGACTTTCGGTGATTATAGGCCCATCGCTTTGTGTAATTTGATCTACAAGATCTCTTCAAAGATCATTGCAAATAGGTTGAAAGAATTCTTGTCCAAGAATATTGAGAAGCAACAATATGGGTTTTTAAAAGGAAGATCAATACATGACGCTGTCGCCATTTCTCAGGAGGTATTACATTCAATGCGTGTAGGAAAAAAGGAAGGCATCATTATGAAGATTGATCTGCTAAAGGCTTATGATAGAGCAGATTGGTCTTATATCAGATTACTGCTGTTGAAAATGGGGATCCCAATGGGAGCCATAAGATGGATTATGGGTTGCAATTCATCAGTCAGATATGTTGTTTTAATTAATGGGAAGCCAACTCCATTCTTTGGTGCAGATAGAGGTCTTAGACATGGGTGCGCGCTTTCTCCAATGATCTTTATTCTGCTGATGAATGGATTCTCCTGCCTTATGCACATGGTGAATAGAGCTGGTTACTTCGCCAGTTTTTCCTTCTCAAATGATGTGAGTATTTCTCATTCACTCTTTGTAGATGACTTGTTGATATTTGGGGCTATTATGAGAAAATACTGGTTTTATATTCATTATCTACTGACCCGATTTGTTGCTGCTACTGGTCTATGTATTAACAATGAAAAGTCTTTTATAATCTTTGATTCGGGAGATGAAAATGAGATCACCTTCATTGCTAGTTTTCTGGGGGTTGGAAAAGTCTGTGCGGCTGAAGGTTTCATCTATCTTGGTTTTATAATTAAACCCAATGCATATAAGAACAAGGACGGGTTGTGGGTTGTAGAAAAATTTAAAAATAAAATTTCCAAATGGACTCATCGATATTTATCTCTAGGGGGGCGATATATTTTGGTCCAAGCGGTATTATCTCAATTAATAGTCTATTAGGGACACCTTTATTATTTCCCACGGGGCATCATTGGTCGGATTATATCTATTATGTCTCACTTTCTTTGGGGTGGGACAGACTCTACCAAAAATTTCATCTATGCAAAATGGAGATGCTTTTTTTCCCGAAGAAGCTCGGAGGCTGGGGCATTCTTAATCCTAGGGCTTTCAACGAAGCTCTTCTCACTAAGTCACTATGGAGGGCTCTCAATGGATATGGAATATGGGCGAACATCATAGCTGTAAAATACCTACCACGAGAGGCCTTAAGATTTCTCTACAACAGGCAAATCACCTTCCCTCGACAAAGATCTGTGATCTGGAAAAACCTTATTAAAATTCATATCATGATATCAGAGGGGCTGGTGTGGAGATTTGGCAGTGGACAAAAAATTCTAATAAGTGGGGAAAATATTCATGGCATGAATGATATATTGGTTATGAGTACTAGACTGTTGCACACTCTTAATACCAGAGGTATTCTTTATCTTGGGCGATTGATTGACCATTGGTTGCATTATGCCCCAGTCTTCAAAATGGCGACACAACTCCAATTATCAGGCAGGGATGCATTGGAGTGGACGAAGTATCGGGAAGGCCTTCAAGGGGCCGACCTTACGTTTTCTATGGAAGGAGACACTCTGACTTGGGCGGGGGTTATGAAGGAGGGTACGCTAGGGACCTTTTGTTTTTGTTTGTTTGTTAATTTATGTGAATCATATAAAATCACTGCACGACTAATGTGTGGCTTGAATATTTGCCAGTTTGAATATCTAACCTATCAAAATCACTAGAATTAGATAGTGTCATACCAACCCTTATCAATATTAAATTTTTGCATACATATTTTCCAAATAAAAATATTTTAACAAAACAACCTTTCACTATCTGTTTTACACCCTGTGCCCTAATTCACAGTGTGTTACACCCTGTGCCCTAATCCACACTTACTTTCAACACAGCTGCCATTTTTTTCCTTTAATTGTTTCAATACTTATAATAAAAAATAAAAATCCAATTATAAATAATTTTGAAAATAAAAAATGATGGTTACAAAACTACAACGGCAAAACCATAAAATAGTTTTTAAATACAATAAAAGCATGAAATCCACTCGAAACCAGCACTTTCATTTCGCTGATAAATCTAATTGTTTTGCCACATCGATTTGCATCGGCGGGAGTTGAAGACGCTACTCATGCGGACGCCATAATTAGAAAATTGTGTTTTTTATTTTTACTTTTTATTTTTTAATATGTGGTGAATCTGTATATTTTTTTATTGTTTTAGGAGAGGTTAAAGATCAATTTTAGTGACTGCTATATAACATTAGAGTATTTCGGTAATTTGCAAATCGAAAATATTATATCTTATGATTTAAGAAAAATGAGCCAAAAAAATTCTATTTTTTAAATTGATATCATAACAAGCCATATACTCCGTAAAATTTAAACCTCAGTCTCCTTAATTTTACCAATACACATCGCCATATTTCATTTATTTATTTTTTATCCCATAATTCCGAGAGTAAATTAAGGCAATCTCTACTCTCAGTATTCCCTGTGCGATTGTAATGCCTTCGCTCTCTATTCTCTAATTGTTTGTATATATTCGATTTGGGCCGTAAAGTGGCCGTTGTCCGGGCATGCTCTTTTATATTCCATTTGGTCTTGGCCATAAAGTTGGGGTTAAGTATTAGTTTTAAGTGTGTTTTTTAGTTAACATTATCTCCATAAGATGTCACAGATATTGTGGCTTTGCTCGAACTCTATGGAGAGGTGAAAGAGACCGGAAGGAGAGAAAAATTCCATGCAGAGTCAAGAAATCACAGAGCTTTCTCTGTGGCCACTCTTCACACTTTCAACTCCTGTGAATAGTATTAGCAAAAATCATGTCACCTATGTTTCCTGGTATGAGTCACAAACTATGAGAGGGATGTATTGGTATCACATGTTGACATTTTTGGAACAAACGGAGATTGGCATTATATCCATACTGCTGATACTGGTTGTGTGGATACTGAAGGAATCTTTCAAGATATTCATTATTGATTATGCCAGAGTGCGGAGATAAGCTTCCTTATCAGGAATCAACCACAGACAAGGGGACTCAGACGGAATGGAATTCATCAATGTGGCACTCATTATGGCACAGATGGATTGACTCATTCATCATATCCATGCCATGCAGAGATTTCGAATTTAGGTTGTTTGATAAATGATGGAACTACCGGGGGTGCATATTTTGCTGCTGCCGCCAACTGTAGTTTTTACAGGCCACCATTGTATCCGAATGCTGTTTTCTGGTTGTTGATCGGAATTCTCCTTGCCATCTGCCGGAAAATTCAACTGAACGTCTGTGAGATGAGATGGTCCATTTCTCCATGCGCATTTACGTCGAAGGGTGGCAGTGAACGTTTTAGAGTGGAGATGACCCTTTTCTCCATGCGCATTTAACGTCGAAGGGTGGCGGTGTGATATCTGACGTTGGGAATGGTCTATATTTGGTGGGTAAAGGCCACGGATGGCGAATGCCATTAATGGACATCTTAGAAGACGATATTGACGTATTGGTCGTTTGGATTGGAAAATGAGATTGGTACGTTTTCCCATATTATTCCTGACACTGCCATTAAGATTGTCTGGACACCGTCTTTTCCCCCTCTCGTTGAACTCTCTCTGGGTCTATTATCGATTCTATGCATCGGTTCCCAGACATCTGGCCGTTCCGACACCTGACATCTCAGTTGTTTTCGAATCTGGGTTGTTTAGATCTGTCAGGACATTCTCTCTCGACATAAATTCTCTCCCTCCATCTCGATGGATATCTTGGCTTCGGACACGTCGAGACAGGAGGCGTTCATTGATGACACAAGGGCTGCTGACAAGGAAAGGCATGGAGGTATCGGGACAGATGGACAAAAGGCTTTTGAAGAGGATGTCGCCCTCATAAACAGTGTTATCACTGCACCACCTGGGTTTTCACAGTGACATTCGGGTTATAAATCGAATCCTTTCTATGTGCGGGCTGCAAGACGAGTTTACAAAAAAAAACGCTCATAGGGAGATGGCTCTTCGCAGAGGGTCAAGAAATTAACATGGTGGAATGGGTGAAGACGACATGATTGTCCGGACTTCCCCTTGAATTTTGGATGCTCAAGACCCTTTGGGCTATTGGGGATTCCATTGGGAGTACGTGCTACATTGACCCTGTAATATTGGGTACAAGTGACAAACACATCGCCTGGATATTGGTCGAAGTTTTTTTCTTTGGGGGACTGGCTACGAAGGTCGATTTGGTATGGGGACGTAGAAAACACTGTCCAAGGGTCGATTATTGTGGGATCCCCTTTCGGTGCATGTTATTACATCAAACTAGGCATCTCAGAAGCAACTGTCCAATGAGGTATTGCAACACTCATCATTCTAGAGCTGTCTCTGACACGATGGAACCTCCTAATCTGCCTAGCGGAGGTGATGAGGATACTCATTCAGGTAATTCTCATCCTGATATTTCTCCTGGTGGTTTGAATGAAAACGAAGGAATTACTGCTCCTCTGTATATATTATCCCTGAAATTGCCTAATTTGGTAAATACTACTCCTGGTTTGTCTGTCGTTAGTTATATGGATATTGGTCGTGCAAATTTGTCAATTTCTGAGAGGGGACCATCTAGATCTGTAGAGGCGCCCACTCGACCGTGTCTTTCTGTTACTAATGGCCCCAAAAACTTAGTGGACTCTACCTATGTGGCCAATATACCCCAACATGTAAACCAATTGTGTGCATTTCCCATGGTCACTTTACCAGATTATTCCCATAATGAATCTTATGCATATACTTCCCTGTCGGGATCTACCGCCCCAGTGGGGGGTTCAGACACCCTGGACTGTCTCTCGACTGATGTTGGAATCCGGCAGAAGAATCTGACGGTTGTTGGCAGATCATCCTCTGATAAGGAGCCCTCTTGTCCTAATATTTGTCCTGAGTTTGAGTCATATGCTAACACTAGCCCTGCTTCTCATATTCAGTCTGCCCCTAACCTTGCTCACGAGGCACCATCACCCTCCATGCCATCTCTTGTGCCGGTTTCTCCCCATCCTCTCCTACCGCCCCACTGGAGCATGAGGATATCGATGGAGATTCCCCTTGGACTACAATAGGGAGCGATATTGATTACCTCTACGCCAACCTTGAGATTGACCTGGCTACACTTACTGTATTCGACAGAATACCATCCATTTCAAAACCAAATCCTACAATATCTATTCCTTCGACCAATAATACCAATAGGAAGAAGTCGACACCTGGGGCTAGATCGTCTCGTGGTCGGGGGAGGGTGAAGACACGGTCTCTTTTCCACAATGAGCTTCTTGACTTAACTAATGTACCTGTCTCTTCTGTTGATGAATTCAGGGCCCTTAGAGCATTTAGCCCTCATGAGGGTTCTCAATGACTTACATTTTATCCCTGAACATTAGGGGTATGGGCGACCCCTCAAAAATGTTACGCCTAAAGGAATTAATGAGGGATTCAAGGTCGGGGATGGTATTTTTACAAGAAACTTTATGCGACAAGAGTAAGGATATAAATTCTGTTTTATCAATCGGCAAGGGTTGGTTGGTGGCTGGGATTCATGCAATTGGTCATGCGGGGGGACTGGTAGCTTTCTGGAATCCAAAACTAGCTGTTTTTCAGGCCTTCAGTTTTATTGGAGGTATCCTGCTATTTGGGGAATCAAGGATGTTAATGTTGATATTAATATCATCAATTTGTATGCGCCATGTCAAAACAGGGTTGGTTTTTGGGACAATATCAAGAAATCTTGCATTCTTAGGTTACCAAATCTGGTGATAATGGGTGATTTAAACGTAACCTTAAAATATGATGAATCCTGGGGATATAAGGCGAGACTAGATCCTCTTGCGGGTATCATTGGGTCGATTTTGGATGCGGCCTCCCTATGGGACATAAGGTCAAATCCTATCGAGCCAACCTGGAATAATCACCAAACGGGGATTGAATTCATCGCAAAGTGGTAGGATAGGGCCATGGTGAACATAGATTTATTTTCATTATTGGGCCACATCTCATCAGAGTATCTCATCTTTGACCTATCCGACCACAAGCCTATATATCTTACATGGATAGGGGCTCAAAGGAGCCATGCTGTACCTTTCAAATTTAATCGTACATGGCTCATGGATCCAGAATATGACCACATGGTCAGAGAGAAATGGACCTTGGGCTCTGATTATGTGGAATCGGGTGGATGGGCATCTTTCTCATACAAGATGCAGCAAATTAAAATTTTCACTAAGGAATGGGAAACAAATAAGAAGAAGAAATTAAAGGCTGAGATGGCTGACATAATATCCAGGTTGATGGAGATTCAATCATCTTTTGCGCATAGCGCTCTTGAGGAGGGAACATACTGTTATATGGAGACACTCCAACGTAGAAGGATGGAGATCTTAAATATGGAGGAACTCACCTGGAAGCTCAAAAGAAGGATCACTTGGTTGAAGGAGGGGGACATGAATACGAAGTTTTTCCACAACACTGCAAATTCCCAGAGGAACACAAACACAATATGGCACATAAAAAAGGAGAATAGGGATATCGTGCACACAGAGGAGGATATTAGGAATGAAGGCTTCAACCATTTTTCTAGATTTTATAAGAAAGACCAAGGAATCAACGCTGATAGCTAGGAATGGGTGTTACAACACTATACGAGATGTTTCAATGAGAAGGCCTGCTAGAAAATTATTGCTGAGATTACAAAAGAGGAAGTATTCTCTATGCTAAAAGCATTTGCGCACGATAAATGTCTTGGCCCTGATGGTTGGCCTGCTGAGTTTTATTGTCATTTTTTTGAAATTATGGGGGATGAAATTACGACTGTGGTGGAACAAGGTAAGATATTTGGGCATATTCCCTCCAATATGAATGCTACATTCATAGCTCTAATTGCCAAGAATTCAGATCTAGAGACTTTCGGTGATTATATGCCCATCGCTTTGTGTAATTTGATCTACAAGATCTCTTCAAAGATCATTGCGAATAGGTTGAAAGAATTCTTGTCCAAGCATATTGAGAAGGAACAATATGGGTTTTTAAAAGGAAGATCAATACATGACGCTGTCGCCATTGCTCAGGAGGTATTACATTCAATGCGTGTAGGAAAAAAGGAAGGCATCATTATGAAGATTGATCTGCTAAAGGCTTATGATAGAGCAGATTGGTCTTATATCAGATTACTGTTGTTGAAAATGGGGATCCCAATGGGAGCCATAAGATGGATTATGGGCTGCATTTCGTCAGTCAGATATGTTGTTTTAATTAATGGGAATCCAACTCCATTCTTTGGTGTGGAGAGAGGTCTCAGACAGGGGTACGCACTTTCTCCAATGATCTTTATTTTGCTGATGAATGGATTCTCCTGCCTTATGCACATGGTGACTAGAGCTGGTTACTTCTCCAATTTTTCCTTCTCAAATGATGTGAGTATTTCTCATTCACTCTTTGTAGATGACTTGTTGATATTTGGGGCTATTATGAGAAAATACTGGTTTTATATTCATTATCTAATGACCCGATTTGTTGCTGCTACTGGTCTATGTATTAACAATGAAAATTCTTTTATAATCTTTGATTCGGGAGATGAAAATGATATCACCTTCATTGCTAGTTTTTTGGGGGTTGGAAAAGTCCGTGCAGCTGAAGGTTTCATCTATCTTGGTTTTATAATTAAACCCAATGCATATAAGAACAGGGACGGGCTGTGGGTTGTAGAAAAATTTAAAAAGAAAATTTCCAAATGGACTCATCGATATTTATCTTTGGGGGGGCGATATATTTTGGTCCAAGCGGTCTTATCTCAATTAATAGTCTATTAGGGACACCTTTATTATTTCCCACAGGGCATCATTGGTTGGATTATATCTATTATGTCTCACTTTCTCAGGGGTGGGACAAACTCTACCAAAAATTTCATCTATGCAAAATGGAGAATGTTTTTTGCCCGAAAAAGCTCAGAGGCTGGGGCATTCTTAATCCTAGGGCTTTCAACGAAGCTCTGCTCACTAAGTCACTATGGAGGGCTCTCAATGGAGATGGCATATGGGCAAACATCATAGCTGTAAAATACCTACCACAGGAGGCCTTAAGATTTCTCTACAGCAAACAGACCACCTTCCCTCGACAAAGATCTGTGATCTAGAAAAGCCTTATTAAAATTCATATCATGATATTAGAGGGGTTGGTGTGGAGATTTGGCAGTGGACAAAAAATTCTAATCAGTGGGGAAAAGATTCATGGCATGAATGATATATTGGTTATGAGTACTAGACTATTGCACACTCTTAATACCAGAGGTATTCTTTATCTTGGGCAATTGATTGACCATTGGTTGCATTATGCCTCGGTCTTCAAAATGGCGGCACAACTCCAATTATCAGGCAGGGATGCATTGGAGTGGACGAAGTATTGGGAAGGCCTTCAAGGGGCCGACCTTACGTTTTCTATGGAAGGAGACACTCTGACTTGGGCGGGGTTTATGAAGGAGGGTACGCTGGTTGTCAAACAGGTATACTTCAACATAACACTCTTCCACAATTTAAATCATATGTCAATGGGTTTTGAAGGATTTTGGAAGAGAAATTTGCCTACTAAAGTCCTTCTATTCGGATGGCTTGCATGGAGAGAGAAAATATTAACATGGGATAACCTCACTCGTAGAGGATATCATCGTCCCAGCAGATGTATTTTCTATAGAGAAGCAGAGGAATCCACTAATCACATCTTTTTCACATGCCCATGAACTTTTCACGTGTGGCCTCTATTCAACAAGCCTTTATTGGATTCGGATTGGTCACCTACTAATTTTATGGACGTTGCACTCCATTGGGACATTCTGAAGGGCCAATTCCAATCCCTTCCCTTCTTCTTTATATGGGAAATATGGCTGGGCAGGAATAGACACATTTTTGACAATGTGCCGATTGATCACCTTCACATCTATGGTGCTATCATGGCATGGCTCTGGGGAAGGATGCAACACACCCCCAGCATACAGGATGCATAAAAATGCACTAGACCTCACCCCATCTCCCTACTGGCTATTTTCTTTGATGGAGCATGCCGAGGTGGAATTATGGGGTGTGGTGCTTGGCTCAAGTTATCAGAGGATGAAAGGATCGAAATTTGCTGGAACGGAGGAAAAGGTACGAAAAATCTTGCCGAGCTTATGGCCATCTGGTGTGTTCTTAATGCTGTAGTAAACCCGGGTCTAAGTGGAGTCTCAATTTATGGGGATTCCAAGTTGGTCATTGACACAATGATCAGAAAGGCTTCAAACTCTTCCATATCTGGCCACGGATGGCATAGAAGGGCTAAACACCTGTGGGAACGATTGAATTGCCCGCCTATTTCCCATATTTACGGGGAAAACAATACCAGGGTTGACGGATTATCCAAACTGGGTGTGGGCATGGTTTTTGGTATACTACGGGTTTCTCAGTATAAGCACAACAAAAAGGTATGGACCAGTGACATCCCAATACCTTGAGTGATAGGATATGTGCCCCATTGGGGATATCACCATTTTTGCAATACAATTTTTCCTACTACGGTTACACTTTTCCCCATCAAGCGAGCCTGCTCATGATAACAAGCGAGCCTGCATTGCAAGCGAGCCGATTTCAATAATCAAGCGAGCCAGAATGATACAATGATACAATATCTTTCTCTCTGGTTTTTGTTGGGTTCTAAATTCTTATTACCATGGTCAAGTGAGCCTGTACTTCACAGCAAGCAAGCCGGATTTAGTTAGAAGAGAGCCAGTTTAGATTCAAAGCCACTTTAAAATCTCTCTGTTTTTTTTGGGATCTGCCGCACATATGAACCAGTTTTTTAAATTTTAAACATGCAGGTTTATTTTGACTGATGCAGTTGTATTGGCCATCTGATCTTTCTTCTAGATATAAGAGAGCCTGTCGCACTGAAGGTAAATGGCCAGTCTACAGGAAAATACACATGCGCACATGACTTTCAATCTAACACAAATCTTTGAAGCTACTCAGGCAAGAATTATTGAGGATGTGGTCAACCAGATATATTGTTGGAACTGTCTTATTCATTAAGCTAATGTTTTTGTAATGATGTGCTGAGAATGTTTATTAGCTCTATGATATGATATGTATTGTATCAATTATACGTGGGTTCAGAAAGGAACTGTATCAAGACCATCAGATTATTATACATCCCTGAATATGGAAGGAGTAATATACTGAACAATGTACTGTTTATATATTTTCTATATAATACAGCATTTTTTTTTCTCTGGAAAAAGAAGAAGAAGAAGAAGAAGAAGAAGTGTGTTTTCTAGTTTATTTTTCAATTTAATTGATTTATTTGGTTTACTATAGAGTAGAGATTTATTGAAATTATATGTTTGATAGATTAATTTTTCATAATCAAAGTGTTTTAGAAGTTTTTGAGAATATGATTTGAGGAAACATCCTCCTGTGTGTTTAGATTTTTTTGTCAAGGTATTAGAGAGGGTTTAAAGTTTTATTACCGCAATTTTTTTTACTCAGGGGTTAAAAAGTGTTTTGAAATATTTTGTGGAGCTTATTCACTAGCAGTGAGAGTTTTTACATGGTGATAAAGTTTTTTTTTTACACAGTGAAAATGGCATCAACAAGTACAAGCTTGACTACTCCACAAATAACTTAGTTTAATGGAAAAAAATACGATTATTGGGCTATAACAATGAAGGCTCTATTTTCTTCTCAAGATATTTTGGTATTAGTAGAGAATGGATTCCAAGAACCAGCACATGCACTAGCATACAATGTTTTGACAAAAGTAGAAAAGGATTTGTTGAGGGATGACAAGAGTAACGACTCTAAATCCCTCTTCTATATCTTTCAAGCACTTCATGAAAGTATCTTCCCAAGGATTGCAGCAACAAAAAAGTCCAAGAAAGCATGGGATACCCTCCAGACAGCCTACCAAGGCATGCCAAAGGTGAAGACAAAAAAACTAGAAATGCTGAGAAGAGATTCTAAGACGATTTGTATGAAAGAGTCCGAGAATGTAGACTCATTATTTACACATGTAATTCGATTGGTTACTCAAATCAAGTCTCATGGTGAGACACACTTGAGGAAAGGAGACTTGTTGAGAAAGTTTTGAGAATTCTGCCATCAAAATTTGATACCATGGTTGTGGCCATAGAAGAGAAATAGGATCTCTCGCAGTTTTTAGTGGATGAGCTTCATGCATCACTGATGTCTCATGAGCACAGACTGAAAAGAGAAACAAACTCCTCATTGGAGCATGCATTCAAGACACAAGTTTCATTTGGTCCAGGTAAAGGTCAAGGAAAATCAAATTATAGAAGAAAAGAAGAAGCTCACACAGAGGTGGAATAAACAGCTCTTCAATTTCAAGTGGAAGGGGCAATAATCAAAATCGAAGTCAAGGCCCAAGCCAAAATCAAGCACAAGTTCAAAGGTATGATAAATTTCAAGTTCAATGTTATTGTTGTAAGAAGTATGATCATTATGCAAATGAATGTAGAAATAAGCAATATGACATAAGTAACAAACCAAGTGAAAATTTCATAAAGGAAAATGAGAATCACGATAGCATGTTTCTAGCTTATAATGCAGCACAAGAAAAACAAGGAGATGTATGGTTTCTAGATTCAAGGTGTAGCAACCACATGACTAGGAACATAGAAATGTTTTCCAATATAGATGAAAGTATGAAATCTTAAGTGACATTAAGGACTGATAGAAAAATATATGTCATGGGAAAAGGAAGAGTCAATATTATAACAAAGAAGGGAGAGAAGAAATACATTTCAGAAGTTTATTTTCTCCCTGGATTGAAGCATAACCTCATAAGCATTGGACAACTCATGCAAAAGGGATACAATGTATTTTTCAAAAATTATGTGTGCTCAATTTTGGATAAGCCTCCAAGTAGACAACTGATTGCAAAATTTCATATGACAAACACTAGAATCTTTCCTCTCAAACTAAGATCAAATTTGAAGGAAGAAGGTGCTCAAGCACAACTATTAATGAATTCATAAAAGGATGAAAAAAATATAACAGTTATCAAACAAGAAAACTTTAAAGAAGAAATTAAAGATGAAAATTGGTTATGGCATTTGAGATTTGGTCATCTCAATTTTGGAGGTTTGAATTTGTTGCATAGGAAAGGCATGGTGAAAGGATTGCCACTCATAGAAAAATCAGACAACCTATGTGAAGGATGCATTTTGGGAAAACAACATAGAGAATAATTTCTAGCAGGAAAGTCAATAAGGGAAAAAACACCTTTGGAGATTTTTCATTCAGTTTTATGTGGACCAATGCAGACACCATCAAATGGGGGAGGCTAATTTATTTTGATTTTCATAGATGACTACACAAGGAAGACATGGGTCTACTTCATAAAATAGAAAAGTGAAGTGTTTGAGCACTTCCGTCAATACAAATCTCTTGTTGAGAAGCAAAGTGGACACTACATCAAAGTGTTGAGGACTGATAGAGGTGGTGAGTACATCACAAATTACTTCCCACGTTTTTGCAGGGAGCATGGAATTCACAAGGAATTTACAACAAGGTATACACCTCAACAAAATGGTGTCGCGAGAAGGAAGAATAGGACCATTATGGAAATGGCAAGGAGTATGTTGAAGGCAAAGCATTTTCCAAGTGATTATTGGGCTGAAGTTGTCGCTTGTGCAACATATATCATTAATATGTGTCCAACCAAAAGTGTCATGAATAGAGTTCTTGAAGAGGCATGGAGTGGAAGAAAACACAATGTCACTCACATGAGAGTGTTTGGATGTGTGGCATATGCACATGTCCTAGATGAGTTGAGGAAGAAATTGGACAACAATGGGGAGAAATGTATATTTGTTAGATACAATGATGAATCCATGGCATAAAATCTATACAATCCATCAACCAAGAAATTCATAATCAACAGAGATGTTCAGTTCATAGAAGAGGAAGCATTGGATGGAAGTTTAGAGAAGTCAATCAATGTAAAGACATGTATGTCACATGAAGACAAAGAGGAATTGACCACAACAAGTAATTCCTCAACAATGACTCCTCCTACACCTATACAAGCTTAACAAATCAATCAACATGTGACACGAAAAACAAATAATAGGACAACATTGAGCAACCAAGCGAGTGCTTCTCCATAATACCGCCAAGATCCGCAACTCCATCTACTTCAAGTGATACACCAAGTGACATGTCAAACCCATCTTCCGCAAGCATAATAAGACCAAAAATTTAGAAATTTAAGTGGAATTTATGATCAAAATGAAGTTGACAGTAACACTAGTTTGAATTCTTTATTTGCATTATTTTGTCATGTAGATGACCCAAAACACTTTGAAGATGCAATCAAAGAAGAGAAATGGGTTGTGGCAATGGACGAAGAAATAGGAGCAATAGAAAAGAATGACACATGGGAGTTAGTAAACCTCCCGCAAGGAAAATAAATCATTGGAGTGAAGTGGGTCTATAAGACCAAGAGCAATATTGAAGGCAAGATTGAAAGGCACAAAACAAGGCTAGTTGTCAAAGGATACAAGTAGCGGCATGGAAGAGACTATGCAGACACATTTGTGTCGGTCGCGAGGATGGTGACAGTGCATACAATTTTGTCGATTGCCACGCAACATACATGGAAATGTATCAAATGGACACAAAATCAGAGTTCTTGAATGGAGTGTTGAAAGAGGAGGTATATGCTGTGCAACCATCTGGTTTTGAGGTAGAAGGCCAAGAAGACAAGGTGTGTAGGTTGCAGAAAGTTCTCTATGGGTTGAAGCAAGCACTACGTGCATTGTATAGCAGAATAAATGCTTACTTGATGGACAATCATGGGTTCGAAAAATGTGACGGTGAACCTACTCTCTACATCAAACAAAGTGACTGTAAGCTTCTTATTGTCGTTTTGTATGTAGATGATTTGATTTTTACAGGGAGTGATGATTTCCTCGTCGTTGATTTCAAGGTAGTCATGAAAAGTAAGTTTGAAATGACTCACTTGGGGTTGTTAAGATATTTTTTGGGCATAAAAGTGAAGCAAACAAAGAATGGTATTTTTAACTGTCAAGAAAAGTATGTTGCGGAAACTTTAGAGAGGTTTAATACACATAAAATCCATCCAACACCAACTCCAACAGTCATGGGGTTGAATTTGAGCAAGGAAGATTGCAGCAACAATGTCAATCCAAAATTCTACAAAAGTATAGTGGGTAGCCTAATGTATATGACCGCAACTTGGCCTGATATAATGTATGCAGTGAGTTTGGTGTTGAGGTTCATGGAGACACCCAAAGAGACACATTGACAAGAAACGGAAATAATTTTAATGTATGTCAATGGGACAAAGGAGTATGGCGCTTTGTATTCCGAAATAGATGATTTTAGGTTGGTTGGTTACACTAACATTGATTAGGCAGAAAGTTTTGATGACAGAAAGAGCATGTAAGGATATGTTTTTCATTTGGGTTCAAGATCCATTTCATGGGCTTCCAAGAAGCAGCCAATGGTTTCATTATCAACAACATAAGTTGAATATATCACTGCAATAGTAGCAGCGTGTCAAGAAGTTTGGATGAGAAGGATGTTGCGGGATTTATGTCATGAAAAAGATGGAACAACCACTATTTTTTGTGACAACATTTCAACAATTGCACTAACCAAGGATTCTGCTTTTCACAAGAGGAAAAAACACATTGATGTTAAATATCATTTCATAGGAGAATTAGTTAACAATGGTGAGATTGTGTTGCGGCACTACAGGTCAGAAGAACAATTTGCAGAAATCTTCACAAAGCCATTGGCACATGATTTTTTTTTTATCTCAGAGATTTTTTGGGAATGGTCAAAGGCAACAGTTGTGATTAAGGGGAAGTGTTGGAAAATGATTCTCAACCACTGCGTTTAATTTTCTGACAACATCCATACCTCATTAAATGTTTTGCAGGTTGTAGATCGAGTTTGCAGAGAAGGACATCGCATAAATGAAGTTCTAAACATAAGGAAAACTACCCATTCCGCAACATATTAAATAATTAAAGTCAAATGAGAATTTAATGAAGGGTTGGAAGAAATTTATGGTTAAACATCTATTCTGCAAGTGTTATTTACTTCACGTAATCTCTGCAAAGTTCAGAAAGTCATTTTTTCCCATCCTATGTATTAAATTTTGTCTGTCAAGAAATACGTGCCTTAGATATATATGTTTTGATCATACATGTATGTGGTATTTGAATGTAATGTGGCAGAGGTAAGTCTAAAAAAAAACAAAGGGAGAAAATTGTGGAGCAAAATTTTGGTGGGCGCGTGAAAACAACAGTTACAAGTTTTACTGTGTGTTAATTCCGCAACCCTGGTGAATGTAAATCTCAGTAAGAATTGTTGTTTTACTAGTAAAGGAGCCACAACCTCCATATCGCTCTTACCGTAACCACTTTGTTTTACTCTGTTTCACCGTGAGTAAATTGTTTGATTTTATTTGCTCCACTATTGTTTCGATTTAATCTTCGCCGCTCTGTATTAAAAAGAATAATATTATGATTGATTTCTGCAATTGTGCTGTATTGTTTAAAGACATTCCACAACTCAGTGTGAACTATGTGTGTTGAGGAAGCATCCTCCTGTGTGTTTAAATTTTTTATCACAAATTGGGTCTGTACCTTTTTAAAAATATCAATTTGCTTAACTCCACCGTCAACTGAAAGTTTGAGGCAGGGAAAAGATGTCCTCCTGGGCGCTGCAATATTTTAAAGGATCCCTCCCGCTAAGTACTCGGGTTTAGCGGAAAATCTTACAGCGGAAGCAGGGTTTTTAGTGACATGTACTCGGATTAACCTTGACCTTTAGAAATGACTTCATTTATAACTAGAGGCATCATATTTCTCCTCACTTACACATACCTTACATTTGAGTGTTTTAAAATAGTACAAAGAAACAACTGGGAGATAGAGCAACTAATATTCTGTTGTCAGTGTTGGATCATAATTGTTGCATTAACTGTTTTTGAGCAGAATTTACTCGAATTAAAGACAAGGGAAAGAGACATGATCGTTCTTTATCTAAAGAAGTCTACAATTTATATGCAGTCTAGATTCATTGATATTCTTCAATAGGTTCCTTCACAGTGGCCAAGGAATCGACCTGTGCAGTCTATTCACCAACACCAGCAAGCTATAACAGGCATACCAGGTGTTGTTCCATGACAACCTGGACTAGCTAAAACAATTTCTCGTCAAGTCCAACCACATACTATCAACCATCATGCTACTCCAGTAGTAGGTTCTCAACCAACACAAGCTATGCAATTTGCTACTCCCGATTCAGGAGAAAATGCATCCTCTTCTGCCGGTGAGAATACAAAAGAGATGGAGGTTGGCCCAGTAGATGCTAATACAAGATAATTGGTTCCTAGTGACCAAAACATGGAACAGGTTATCTGTATGACTCCAACAGGTTAAAACAAACTTGTAAGAAGACATATATTGAATGTCATATTTAATTGAAGTGATGGAGGATAAAATTATTTTTGGAGTGTATTTTAGGTGTTGCTTTCATGGGGTTTGAAGAGGATGAACAAAACACAAGTAGCTTGGAATATCCTCATTCTTCCATGAAAAAATGGCATGGATGGACTCTAGTGAAGGGCTTCAAAAGTAGGTTGGAATTACTTATGACAATTCTACAGGTATGCGCAAATCTGCTCAAATCGTAATTAAAATAAGTTTCTAAATAGTTATTTTCCCTAATATATATGTAGTTTGATAAATTTGAAGAAAATCGAACTAGCTAAATTAGTTTCATTTATTACTTTCATATTACTTTCACTGAATGAGAGAGGCCAAATTAGACCTGCCATTACCATAAGGTACCTGCTACCTACTGTCAGATGGTAGCTGCCTCGGGAACTGGAAGGTCTCTGGTGCTCAATGTCACTATTGTTTATTTGGCACAAGTTCCCCACTTGAGCAGTAGTGGTGCCGACGCAACATCTTGGGGATCCCAAGTATGCTCATGCCTAAAAAAAGTTGTTGTTTGTAGTGCAGCCCAAGCCCAATGCAAAATTGTGATGCAGATTTACAATACTAGCTAACCAACATTTCTTCAATGCAAAAATAAATAAATTGTGATGTAGGTTTGTAATTCTCAACTAAAAACAAAAAAAACAACTATTACAGTTGTTTTTTAGTATGATATACTACTCACCGAGAAGTTGTACACGAACATATGTTGCAAGTGGAAAAAACAACTGTTGCAGGTGTGAAAAACAACGGTTGCATGAGGAAAATCTAATGACAGGTGTAAATGGACACGAAAATCTGATGAAAAATGTAAACTAACACAAAATAATATTGGGATACATGGTTATTATAAAACCTTGGTTATTCACAGACTTTGGTTATGGTAATATTGCGATACTTGCTAATTATAAAACTTGGGTTATTTTCAAACTTTGGTTATTTGCAGACTGAGCTTATCATCCCAAAAGCTTTTGGTTCTTTGGCGAATTTTGTTATACAAAAATTTGGTTATATACCAAGCTTTTGGCTCTTTTTCGAATTTAATTATACAAAACTTTGGTTAGGTACTATTTGGTTATGCAGGCTTTGCCTCGAAGGAGGTGATGGTTCCAATAAAAAATATGTTTCAAAACATTGGTTAAATTGTCAATGCAAACTAATATATATTCAATGATGATCGATCGCTATAGTCCCTTCTTTACCATAGGCAGGGACTAATAACCTCAATATTTCACATGAAGTCTTCAATGTTGAAACTTCGGACCGGTCAACACCTTTAGCATCAGATATACTTTTCCATCAGCGTCCAATTTGTCAGTAGAACATTTATTTCTCGCTAGTATTCGCCATACTCTATTCGAAAGGGAAGGGCAACATATAAGGACCTGCTGACATTCACAGGAATTCTGCCGCAGAAACTTCTTCCTCTCACACATTTTTGAAGCACTTGATTCTTTTAGGAGTCAGTAGTTCTAACACACATATTTTTCTCACTTTTCTCTATTGATCTCCATTAGGAGCGAAGGAAATATCCTCATTGAAGAAGAAATAGTTTCTTGCCAATGATGGAGGTTGGATGGAAATATCAAATCATGAATTTTAAAATTTTTTTTAGCCATATCAGATGAATAAATTACCCCTTTCGGGACAGAGCTGAAGCGCAGATACAAAATGGGGCCATATTTGTCCGCGAGTCATTTAAGAGCACTGTGAACCAGAAATATAAATTGGTGGAGATTGCCCATGATTGGCATGGATAGGGTCCTGGAGGAAATCGATTGAGAGTTTCGACAGGATGGTTGCGGCCTCCTCTTCTGAATAGTAGATGCCGTATTTTTCAAAATTTCAAAATTTCATTATCCTGATTTCAATTTGAAAATCCATAGTTGATAATGCATGATGCATCATGTATGGGGGTGATGGGTTGACTGGCGCTAATTCTTAACGAAACGAAATAGGAGGTCAATAAACGTGGGAGGAAGATGTGTTGAAATGTTAATTTCAACTGCAGGAATGTACATCTACAGCAAAGGTTGTGCAAGAGTGATTTACTGCTCTGTAGCAACTGCTTTCTAATTTTGTTCTCATGGTTTTAACCACAGCAACACAATTTCCATTTTTTTTGAACAGTCAATTCGGGTTTAAAAATCCCTTACAGTTTATGGGAAACAAAGTTTTTATTTTATGCGCCAGTCTTAACGTTTGAATGAGGCCACGTAAGCAGCGGTTCCCACGAGCCATCACAGCGGCGGTCCCACTAGTAACTCAATGCCGCGTGGACCAATCACGCTGTTTCATGTAAGTTTGGTGCCTACGTCACCACAGTCAAAACTGGACCCGAAGCAGGTTGTAAATCAAATTTATAAATCTTCGCATAACATCTTGTCCTGACATCATCAACCCATTTTGTTATGCGAACTTTTTAATCCAATATGGATCAATATTTTTGATGTCCGATGGGGCTTAGCCCTCGGCCAATCAGATTTCGTTCGTGCAGAGTTTGGGCTTTGTGACGTCATGCGGGTTTTTGACGCAAATCCACAATTCAATATGGTTTATTGAATTTCAAGTCTGGCGGTTTGGTTTTATGTTTTTGTTATAGTTTTATGTTGTATTATTTTTTATATTGCGATGAATCAACGCTATCAAACCTTGATTATATGTATAATGAACATAATACATATATATTATAAACTCCGCGAGTTTATAATATATATATGTGTGTGTGTTTTTTAATATATATCAATATATGTGCTCCATTGTAATGTGGGCCCGGAAGGCCTATACGGGGTTTGATTTTTTTTGTAGTTGTATGTTGATTAAAAAATGTGTTGCACCACATATATAAAAGAAACCCCGAAGGCTTAATGAGACGTTAAGAAAAATATACACAGCAGTGTGTAAAAGAATATAGAGTGCCTGAAGGCAAACAGAGAGACATAGTTTTGAAAAGAACAGAGTGTGTGAATTTTTCCTATAAGAGAGACAAAGAGAGTTTTTAAGCACTGTGTCTTGTAGCAGTCATAGTGTAATCCCTCTGATAGAGGAAGATCAAAATTTTTGTAATAGTTTTTTGAGTTAATGAAATAAAACCAGTTTGTGTCATCTCTATCCAGTAGGACTAAATTTTTTTATTCTCTGTTTTCAAAGGAGAGTATTATTCTCTCAGCCTTTTTTCTTGAATTATCAGAAATTCCAACATGGTATTAGAGCTAGTCCAGGCTCTTTGAAGGTGTCAAAGAAGCTGAAAGAAGGATTTTTTGTTGCAGCAGTTTCTCCAGCAGTGTGAAGGCTCAGCGAAAATCCAAGGTATTTCTCAAAATAGAGTTTGTGTTACTGTTTGAAGACAATTGGTTTATTTAAAAATCACAGTCAATATTTATAGCATAGTTCATTGTGCTATCAATGTCTAGAGCCAGCACAAGCATGAGTATTGGAAATACTCAACTCCCACAGTTCAATGGGAAGAACTACGATTATTGGGCAATCACCATGAGAGCCCTATTTTCCCCTCAAGACTTATGGAAGCTTGTTGAAAATGGTTTTAAAGAACCAGTAGCTGAACAAGAGTTTAATGCCTTGACACAGGCAGAGAAGGATTTGTTGAAGAGAAATAGGAAGAAGGACTCAAAAGCCCTTTTCTATCTCTATCAAATAGTATATGAGAGTGTGTTTCCAAGGATAGCAGTAGCTAAGAGGTCCAAGGATGCATGGGATACTCTCAAGACAGCCTATCAAGGTATGGAGAAGGTGAAGACAACAAAGCTACAATTGCTGAGGAGAGATTTTAAGACTCTCTGCATGAAAGAGTTTGATAACATAGACTCATTCTTCACACATATGATTGGAATGGTCACATAGATAAGATCTCATGGAGAAACACTTGAAGAAAGAAGGAATGTGGAGAAAGTGTTGAGGAGCTTACCCTCAAGATTTGATGTTATAATCACAACCATTGAAGAGAAATGACCTCTCAAATTTTACATTTGATGAGCTTCATGCATCATTGATGACACATGAACAAAGATTGGGTATAAATGAAAACTCATATTTGGAGCATTATTTCAAGACCCAAATGTCCTTTGGAAGAGAAAGAGGTCAAGGCAGAAGAAACAACATAGGAAAAGGTAGAGGAAGAATCCAAAATAGAGGAGGAAGAAACAGCCTTGCAAATACTCAAGGAAGGGGTAACAATCAGAATCAGAACCAAGGCCAAGGCCGTAGCCAGCAAGGTGGAAAAAATCAAGCACATGGAAAAAGGTATGATAAATTCCAAGTCCAATGTCATTACTGTAAGAAGTATTGCCATTATTCCAATGAATGTAGGAAGTAGCAGAATGACATGGGTAATAGACTCATTGCTAATTTTACTAGAGAAAATATCAACCAAGATAAATTGTTTTTAGCATGTAATATGGTTGAGGAAAAGAGTGAAGATTTATGCTTTCTAGATTCATGATGTAGTAACCATATGACTAGAAACATTGCCATGTTTTCCATGTTAGATGAAAATGTGAAGTCTCAAGTCACATTGGGGACAGACAGTAAGGTATCTGTCACAGGAAAAGGCATAGTAAATTTCTTGACAAAGAAAGGAGAAAAGAAGAGCATATCTTATGTATATTATGTACCAGGTATGAAATGTAATTTGTTAAGCATTGGGCAGCTTATTCAAAAGGGCTGCAATGTTTTATTTGAAGATGATGTATGCACCATCATGGATAAACCACCAAGCAAACAATGTATTGCTGAAGTGAAGATGACAAGGAACATAATGTTCCCTCTTAGGATGAGGGCAGATTTGAAGAAAGGAGAAGAAATGGCAGCAGTGACACAAGAGACTTTCCAAATAGAAGCAAAGGATGAAAACTGGTTATGGCATTTGAGATTTGGACATCTCAACTTTTGAGGTCTTCATTTTTTACATAGGAAAGGAATGGTAAGGGGATTATCATTGATTGAGAAACCAGACAGCCTATGTGAAGGTTGTATCTTGGGTAAACAACACAAAGAAAGTTTTCCATCAGGAAAAAGCATAAGGGCAAAGGCAACCTTAGAAATTGTCCATTTAGATTTATGTGGACCAATGCAAACACCATCACTTGCAAGCAGCCATTATGTGCTGAATTTTATTGATGATTACACAAGAAAAACATGGGTTTATTTATTGAAAGACAAAAGTGAAGTGTTTGAAAATTTCTGCAATTTTAAGGCACTTGTTAAGAACCAAAGTGGGCAGCATATCAAGGTCTTAAGGACTGATAGAGGAGGTGAGTATATATCAAAAGAATTTCTTCGTTTTTGCAGAGAAAATGGCATACACAAAAAATTTACAGTAAGGTATACATCGCAACAAAATGAAGTTGCTGAAAGGAAGAACATAACAATCATGGATATGGTAAGAAGTATGCTAAAGGAAAAACATTTGCCAAATGAATATTGGGATGAAGCTGTACATTGTGCAGCATATGTACTAATTAGATGCCCAACAAAATCAGTGATGAATAGAGTTCCGAAAGAGGCATGGAGTGGCATAAAACAAGGTGTCACCCACATGAAAGATTTTGGTTGTGTGGCTTATGCACACATTCCAGATTAGCTAAAAATAAGTTGGACAACAAGGGGGAGAAGTGTATTTTTATTGGATACAGTGAGGAATCCAAAGCTTATAGGTTGTATAACCCATCCACCAAGAAATTTATTGTGAGCAGAGATGTTCAGTTTATTGAAAAAGAAGCTTGGGATGGAAGCATTGAGAAAACAATCAATGTAAAGAGTTGTTTGTTTCATGATGAAAATGAGGATGAGATGGCTAAAATACATCCATCATTAGCACCACTACCTCCACCAATACAAGGATAGCAAGGGACACCACAAGTTGGAGTAAGAACACCCTTGAGAAGAAATGAGAGTGCTTCTCCAAGCACACCACAAGGAGCAGATTTGAGTGCTTCTTCAAGCACATGTACACCAAATGAAAGAGGAACAAGATTCATAAATATAAGTGATATTTATGAGTAAGAGGCAGTAAATGAAGATATGAACTCTTTATTTGCTTTATATTGTCATGTAGATGATAAGCCTCACGCTTATCTTTCATTGTGTGTTGTTTCTCTTGTGTGTGCATTCTTCTTCCTCATACACCATGTGTGTGCTTCAACATGGTGTTTAACGGATCTATTCATTTTGAGGAAGCTATAAAAGATAAAAAATGGATAGATGCTATGGATGAAGAAATGAATGCCATAGAGAAAAATAAAACATGGGATTTGGTTGAACTC
Organism: Pinus albicaulis; assembly: GCA_034641835.2. Classification (NCBI taxonomy): domain Eukaryota; kingdom Viridiplantae; phylum Streptophyta; class Pinopsida; order Pinales; family Pinaceae; genus Pinus; species Pinus albicaulis. Next base: position 1,421,145,766 of record CM076581.1, on the reverse strand, counting down.
CCAAAAAGTAAAGAAGTCATTGGAGTTAAATGGGTTTATAAAACCAAAAGAAATGCTGAAGGTAAGATTGAAAGACACAAGGTAAGACTTGTTGTCAAAGGTTATAAGCAGCAACATGGAAGAGACTATGAAGAAACTTTTGCACCGGTTGCAAGAATGGAAACAGTGAGAGCAGTGTTGTCTATAACAACACAAAACAAATGGAGGACTTACCAAATGGATGTAAAATTAGCATTCCTAAATGGAGTATTGATGGAAGAGGTTTATGTTGAACAACCTTTAGGCTATGAGAAAAATGGCCAAGAGCACAAAGTTTGTAGATTGAAGAAAGCTCTTTATGGGTTGAAACAAACACCAAGAGCATGGTACAGTAGGATAGATTCCTATCTACTGGAGAATGGGTTTGAAAAATGTGAAGAAAAACACACATTATACATCAAGGAGAAATATGGTAATATGTTGATTGTTGTTTTATATGTTGATGATGTGATCTTTACAGTTAATGATGATTACCTCATTGAAAATTTTAAAACAATCATGAAAGATGAATTTGAGATGACTGATATGGGATTGCTGAAATACTTCTTAGGAATAGAAGTAGAGCAAAATGAAAATAAAATTTTTATCTCTCAAGCTAAATATGTAAATGAAGTTTTGGAAAGATTTAACATGCAGGATTGCAAGGCAACAATTACTCCCACAGTGATGGGATTGAAACTCAGCAAAGAGGACAACAACAAGGATTTTGATCCTAGTTTGTACAAGAGCATAGTTGGCAGCCTTATGTATATGACTACAACTAGGCCTGATATTATGCATGCTGTTAGTTTGATTTCCAAATTCATGGAGAGGCCAAAAGAAGCACATTGGAAAGCAGCAAAAATAATTCTGAGGTATGTGAAAGGAACAAAGATGTATGGTATTTTGTATACTACTTCGGAAAATTCTGAGTTGATTGGATACACTGATAGTGATTGAACTGGAAGTGTAGATGACCGGAAAAGTACATCTGGTTATGTTTTTCATATGGGTTCAGGAGCTATTTCATGGGCTTCTAAAAAACAGCCTATTGTAGCATTGTCTACAGCAGAGGTAGAGTATGTGGCAGCTACAGTAGCAACATGTCAAGCAATATGGATGAGAATAATGTTGAGGATTTTATATCAACAACAGGTAAAAGGCACAGTGATTTACTGTGACAATTGCTTAGCTATAGCATTGTCAAAGAATTTTGTGTTTCACAAAAGAAAAAAACACATAGATGCTAAGTTTCACTACATCAGGGAGCTAGTGAACAATTGAGAAATAATTTTGAAACATTGCAAAACTCAGGAGCAGTTCGCTGATATACTGACAAAGCCATTGGGGCAGAAAAGTTTTGAATATATGAGAAAATGCATGGGTATGACAGATAACCCAACAGTTGAACTTAAGGGGGAGTGTTGAAATGTTAATTTCAATTACAGGAATGTACATTTGCAGCAGAGGCTGTGCAAGAGTGATTTACTGCTCTGCAATAGCCGCTTTCTAATTTTGTTTTCGTGGTTTTAGCCACAGCACCATAATTTCCGTTTTTGTTGAACAATCAATTTGGGTTTAAAAATCCCTTACAGTTTATGGGAAACATAGTTTTTATTTTAGACATCAGTCTTAACGTTTGAATGAGGCCACGTAATCATCGGTCCCCACAAGCCATCATAGTAACGGTCCCACTACCAACTCAATGTCGTGTTGGCCAATCGCGTTGTTTCGCATAAGTTTGGTGCCTACGACACCACAGTCAAAACCGGATCTGAAGCAGGTTGTAAATCAAATTTTATAAATCTTCGCATAACATCTTGTCGTGACGTCATCAACCCATTTTGTTACGCGAACTTTTTAATCCAATATGGCTCAATCTTTTTGAAGTCCAATGGAGCCCAACCCTCGGCTAATCAGATTTCGTTTGTGTGGAGTTTGGGCTTTGTGACGTCATGCAGGTTTGTGACGCGAATCCGCAATGCAATATGGTTTATTGAATTTCAAGTCCGACGATTTGGTTTTATGTTTTTGTTATAGTTTTATGTTGTATTATTTTTTATATCGCGCGACGAAACAACGCTATCAAACCTTGGTTATATGTATAATGAACATAATACATATATATTATAAACTCCGCGAGTTTATAATATATATATATGTGTGTTTTAATATATATCAATATATATGCGCCATTGTAATGTGGGCCCGGAAGGCCTATACGGGGTTTGATTTCTTTTGTAGTTGTATGTTGATTCAAATATGTGCTGCACCACATATATATAAAAAAGCCTGAAGGCTTAATGAGACATTAAGAAAAATATACACAACAGTGTGTAAAATAATATAGAGTGCCCGAAGGCAAACAGAGAGACAGAGTTTTGAAAAGCACAGAGTGTGTGCATTTTTCCTGTAAGAGAGATAGAGAGAGTTTTTAAGCACTGCATTTTGTAGCAGTCATAGTGTAATCCCTCTAATAGAAGAAGATCAAAATTTTTGTAATAGTTTTTCCAGTTAATGAAATAGAACCAGTTTGTGTCATCTCTGTCCAGCAGAAGTAAATTTTTTTTATTCTCCGTGTTCAAAGGAGAGTATTATTCTCTCAATCTTTGTTCTTGAATTATCAGAAATTCCAACAAAATGCGTGTTTGTTTATATTCGATTTGGTCTTGGGTTATAAAGTTGATGTTAAGTATTAGTTTCTAAGTGTGTTTTTTGGAAAAAAAATTTGGTATATTTTTCAATTTAATTGGTCTATAATTAAATAGGGATTCATTGAACTTATAAATTTAACTTTTCCAATCAAAATATCTTAAAGATTTTTGAAAATGCTAAATTTTTGAGTTGATTTTATAATATTGAATTATAAAATTTTAGTTCTTAATTTATAAATTATTTTTCAAAAACATTTAAACTTAATAAATACAATAAACTAAATTTACAATTATAACGAATTCTTAAAAAAAAAAATTAAAGTTAGAATACCCTTTAAACAACACATATGTCGATAACAGTGATGCATTTTCGTCGTCGCGATTTCGAATCCGGCTACCGCACTCACCGCCCTAAAATGTAAAAGGCGTTCAGGCGGGCACAAGTACTGGAGGCACACGTACTTTGTGTGTCGACCAAATTCCAGACGAGTCGGAAAGGTTGCAGATGCTATGTGTATGTCCGCTTTCGCTAAAGATCCGGAAATCGGAAATCGGATCATCTTTGCGACACATTTGGAGCCAGTCGCGTCAATTTTTGAAAGTAATTTATCAAAGATTGACAGATTTGTGGTTGTGACCGTTGAGTCTCATTCACCTCTCTACCTTTACTTGGAGTATACGCGAGGTTCTTGGAGACAAAGCAAAATGACTATAAAGTGCCCTGTTAAGAACTCTACTATGACTCATCACCGGCAGAGGAAATTTAAAGAAGTGTACCATAAATCATTACAGCCAGAGGAACCTTACATCCACACAAATTCCAAAAGAAAAATCAGCAGATCAGCGAAAGTTATTTGCAAAGAAAAATATATATGATGCGATGCTTTTCATTGCTTCGTTTCTGTTTCCATGCTCGAGTTTTTAGCTGTGAAAAATATCTGGATGATTTGTCTTATTGAATTGATATTTTTTCATTAAAATTTTTTCCTCAAATTTTATAATTTTAATTTAATAATTAAAATTATTAAAATAAAATAATTAAAAAGCTTTTAAAAAAATATTATAAATTTTTAAAACCAGCCATGATCGTTAACCTTTCATTCCCTAAACATGCCAAAATCCACAATCGACATAAATTTATTAGTGTTCTGCTCCGTTGCAGAGAAATTGATCCCAGGTTCAAGTCCACAGCGGGAAGCAGCCACAGGTTACATGATTTGAGTTCCATTGACATATTTTCATTTATTTGGACTTTCATTTTTCATGGGAATTTGGGTTTATTTTATCTTTTTTTTCAAAAATTTTGATAATAGGAATGATTGAATCATTGTTTAATAATAGAAATAGATTCAGTACTGACAGAAATCTTGATGGACTTCAAACTTAAAGTTTAACCACTGTTTATTTATATTTTCCAAATTTATTGTTGGATCTTTTCTAAATCTTAGTAGAATTTCCACTATTTTTCAAGAAAAGTTGTAGCTTTATTAGACTACTCTTTTATATACATAAAAATTTGTAAAAAATAAAAATATATAAAACTTGTTTTTTTTTTAAATAAATAAAATATTAAAAATATATATAATCAAATGGTCTCATTGCTTTGCATTTTTTCATGTATATTTTTGTGTAATTTTGTTTAAAATTTTTAAGAAATTTCTTAAAATTACAGGTTTGAGTTTGTATTTTGTGTTATCTAAATATGTGAGATTTTTGAGAGTGTTGAATTTATTATACATTAAAAAATATATTTTAAATAATTAATCTTACCTAAAATTATATGACTTAAATCTAATAAAATAAAAACTAAATTAATATAATTAAAGATTGTCAAATGACTATCAATTTTATAATTTAATTTAAAAATTATAATATATCAATTAATTCACACTAATTTTTTTTGTTTATTAATTTATGTGAATCATATAAGATCACTGCATGACTAATATAACTTGAGTAGCTGCCACTTAAAATATCTAACCTATCAAAATCACTGGAATTAAATCTAGATCATACCCGGCCGTTTTACATAATACCAATTTAAATACACAGTGGTCAACATTCCACGATGTCTGCTTCCCCAAAGACCTGAACATCTGTCAACCTCGTCATATTTTCAAAGTAATTTATCAAAAATTAATGGACATTTACCTACCACCTATTTAGAAACACGTATGAGATTTCACAATAAACATTCTCTTTATTTATGGAATATTAAATGATATTTTATTGTTTAGGATTTTATTATGATATAATTTTTTCCAAAAAATCTTTATATCTAAATATACATAATGAGAATTGGTTAAAGTTTTGATCTGAAATTAATTAATTATTATTAAAAAATTAATCTCAACTATCATATTTCATTAAATGTTTTTGCAAATTGAGGATTGAGTTTGTACATAAAAACATAGGAATATAAAGACAATTATCCATTTCCCAACATATTAAATAGTTCAAGTCAAATGAGAATTTACTGAATGTTATTTACTTCATGTGATCTCCACAAAGTTCAGAAAGTCATTTTTGCCCATGCTATGTATTAAATTTTGTTTGTAATGTGGCGGATGTAAGTCTAAAAAAATGGTAGAGAAATATTTTGTGGACACCTGAAAACAACTCAGTAAGAACTCTTGTTTTACTCGTGAAATAGGGGCAACATCCATATGTGAAAGTATTTCATGTTGTGAAATTATATGTGAATATATTTCATGTTTTGAAATAATAATATAAAGTTTGGTTAGTGGAGATATGTTTCTGGAAATTTTAGGTATCCTACTTATCTCAACCACTCTGTTTTACTCTATGTGAAAGTATTTCATGTTTTGAAATTATATGTGAATGTATTTCATGTTTTGAAGTAATAATATAAAGTTTGGTTAGTGGAGATATGTTTATGGAAATTTGAGGTATCCTTCTTACCCCAACCACTGTGTTTTACTGTGTTTCATAGTGAGTAAAATTGGTTGATTTTATTTGCTCCACTATAGTTGTGATTTTAATCTCCACCACTATGTATTAAAAAGAAGACTATTATGATGTAATTTCCGCAACTGTTGTTTTACTGTGTTTCACAGCAAGGAAAATTGTTTGATTTTATTTGCTCCACTATAATTGTGATTTTAATCTCCACCACTTTGTATTAAAAATAAGACTATTATGATTTGATTTTAGCAACTGTGATGTCTTGTTGTGAAACCAGCTCCAAAAAGAGAAGAAAAGAGATATCAACGCCTTAGAAATAAGCCACTTTGAGGGGGCAACCTTCAATACATTACATGAATGAACAATTCTTGGATAATACAAATGACCAAAACCTTATTCTATATATAGGAGTCCATGGGGCCATAATATAATCCTAGTGGGGCCACAATGTAATCCTAGCCGACCTAACAATAATAATGTAAAGACACAATAATAACAATATGGGGGCTACAGGGGTAAAACAATAACAATAAGGGGGGCTACACTAACATAATAAGGGACTACACTATTAATATAGGGACTTAACATGCCCCTCTCCTTCAAACAAGTGTTTTCCTCAGCGCTTGATTATTTCTTGATGCTTCTGTATAAAATTCTCATCCTCCCATGTGGAATCTTCTACATGAAAGTTCTTCCACTTGCTGAGATACTCTAAAATTGATCGTACTTGTCGAGTTCTTGTTTCTGTGACTGCTTCAGAACTTCTTTCGATGTGATGTTGATCTTCCCGTTGTTTCATTAAATTCTGCACCAAAGTTAGGTTATCCTTTGAGAGTTGGAGAACTTGTTGTTGATGCTCGATGTCATCTTCCACTAATTTATCATCCATATTAGCTATTATTTGATCCTTCAAACCATCCAAATTAGCCTCCATTTATGCTTTTAAACCATCTATGTCATCTTCGGTTGCTCTTTGTAAGATTGAAATTTGTTGCACTTGGTACTGTAATTTTGATATCTCATACTGCAATTCTTCCTCTTCATGTGTCATAGTATAGCTTTTTGAGGGCTTAATGGGTATGGAATTATTTTTTGGAGGCATTATAGAACCCAATACTAATAAAAATTCTAAAATATGCCCTTGGAATCACTTCAAACTGCTTTTTCAAACAAACGTTATGCAATTTTAAAAACCAAACACACACCTTTTGCTTGATTTTGAGGAGCTTGATATTGAAACTTAATTATCTTTGTGATTTCGAATCTTCAATATCTGAAATTTGGCACTAAGGTAGCCCTCTGAATTCTCTTTCGAATTCCACGGGTCTTACCTAATTTGGATTCATGAAGGCAAAGTTGTGACCAATCTCCTACGATGACCTAATTATGGATTGGTTCAGTAGAGCAAACTTGTACGACTTCCCACGTGTCACTATTCCTTCCTTCGGCTCTGAAATTGATAGACAAGAAACTAAAGTTCACGTACTTGCAGTCACTTTTTACAGAATTCCAATCCAATGTTCAGAGAGAGAGTTATGAAGATTTTCCCACAATCACCTCTTTGAGATGAAATTTGGGAGCCTGCAAAAGTCCTAACTTCCACATACCATATCTCCAAAAATATTGCGAACCAAGGTCTAAAATTTTGCGACAATGTTCCTTAGAATTTCGGCTTCATAGTCTAGTTATTTCAGCTTCAGAACCTTCGTAGAACAAAAGTTATAGCGAAAATTCCGCGATGACCTGTTTAGGTTAAATTCAGGAGCCCGCAAAAATCCCTGACTTACACATATCATATCTCTGAAAATATTACAAACCAAGCTCTGAAAGTTTTCGAGGACGTTCCTTAGGATTTCATCTTTGCACTCTAAAAATTTCAGCTTCTGAACCTTCGTAGAAACAAAGTTATAGTGAAAATGCCACGATGACCTGTTTGGAGCAGCAAAACCCTAGAATCCAAAGCTCTGATACCAAATGTTGTGAAACCAAATCCAAAAATAGAATAAAAGAGATATCAATGCCTTAGAAATAAGCCACTTCGAGGGGGAAACCTCCAATACATTACATGAATGAACAATTCTTGGATGATACAAATGACCAAAACCTCCTTCTATATATAGGAGTCCATGGGGCCACAATATAATCCTAGTGGGGCCACAATGTAATCCCAGCCAACCTAACAATAATAATCTAAAGGCACAATAATAACAATATGGGGGTTACAGGGGTACAACAATAACAATCAGGGGGGCTACACTAACAGAATAAGGAACTACACTATTAATATAGGGACTTAACATGTCTTGTTTAAAAACATTTCCTTAACTCTGTGTGAACTCTATGTGTTGAGGAAACATCCTCCTGTGTGTTTAAATTTTTTTGGCATGGTATTAGAGAGGGTTTAATGTTTTATTTCCGCAGATTTTTTTACTAAGGAGTTATATAGTGTTTTGAAATTTTTTGTGGAGCTTATTCACTAGCAGTGAGAGTTTTTACACGGTGAGAAATTTTTTTTTACAGAGTGAAAATGGCATCAACAAGCACAAGTTTCACTAATCCAAAAATAACTCAGTTTAATGGAAAAATATACAATTATTGGGCTATAAAAATGAAGGGTCTGTTTTATTCTCAGATATTTTGATATTAGTAGAGAATGGATTCCAAGAACCAGCAGACGTAGTAGCATACAATGTTTTGACACAAGCAGAAAAGGATTTGTTGAGGGATAACAGGAATAATGACTCCAAAGCCCTCTTCTACATCTTTCAAGTGGTTCATGAAAGTATCTTCCCAAGGATTGCAGCAACAACAAATTCCAAAAAAGCATGGGATACCCTCCAGACAACCTACCAAGGCATGACAAAGATGAAGACAACAAAACTAGAAATTTTGAGAAGAGATTCTAAGACAATTTGTATGAAAGAGTTTGAGAATGTAGACTCATTATTTACACATGTAATTCAACTCGGTACTCAAATCAAGTCTCATGGTGAGACACTTGAGGAAAGGAGACGTTTTGAGAAATTTTTGAGAATTCTGCCATCAAGATTTGATATCATAGTTGTGGCCATAGAAGAGAAAAAGGATCTCTCACAGTTTTTAGTGGATGAGCTTCATGCATCACTGATGTCTCATGAGCACAGACTGAAAAGAGCAAAAAACTCCTCATTGGAGCAAGCATTCAAGACACATGTTTCATTTCGTCAAGGTAAATGTCAAGGAAGATCAAATTATAGAAGAAAAGAAGAAGCTCACATGGAGGTGGAAGAAGCAGCCCTTTAAGTTCAAGTGGAAGGGGCAGCAATCAAAATCCAAGTCAAGGCCCAAACAAAAATCAAGCACAGGGTCAGAGGTATGATAAATCTCAAGTTCAATGTCGTTACTGTAAGAAGTATGATCATTATGCAAATGAATGTAGAAAGAAGCAATATGACATAAGTAACAAACCAAGTGAAAATTTCATAAAGGAAAATCAGAATCATGATAGCATGTTTTTAGCTTGTAATGTAGCACAAGAAAAACAAGGAGATGTATGGTTTCTAGATTCAGGGTGTAGCAACCACATAACTTGGAACATAGAAAAGTTTTCCAATATAGATGAAAGTGTGAAATCTGAAGTGACAGTAGGGATTGATAGAAAACTCTATGTCATGGGAAAAGGAAGAGTCAAATATTATAACAAAGAAGGAAGAGAATAAATACATTTCAGATGTTTATTTTCTCCCTGTTTTGAAGCATAACCTCATAACCATTTGAAACCTCATGCAAAAGGGCTACAATGTATTTTTCAAAAATGATGTGTGCGCAATATTGGATAAGCCTCCAAGTAAACAACTGCTTTCAAAAGTTCGTATGACAAACAATAGAATATTTCCTCTCAAGCTAAGATCAGATTTGAAGGAAAAATGTGCTCAAGCACAACTATCAATGAATTCACAAAAGGATGAAAGAAATGTAGCAGCTGTCACACAAGAAAACTTTTAAGTAGAAATTAAAGATAAAAATTGGTTATGGCATTTGAGATTTGGTCATCTCAATTTTGGAGGTTTGAATTTGTTGCATAGGAAAGGCATGGTGAAAGGATTTCCACTCATATAAAAATTGGACAACCTATGTGAAGGATGCATCTTGGGAAAACAACATAGAGAATCATTTCCAGTAGGAAGGTCAATAAGGCAAAAACACCTTTGGAGATTTTTCATTCAGTTTTATGTGGACCAATGCAGACACCATCAATTGGGGGAAGCTATTATATTTTGACTTTCATAGATGACTACAAAAGGAAGACATGGGTCTACTTCATAAAACAGAAAAGTGAAGTGTTTGAGTGCTTCCATCAATACAAAGCTCTTGTTGAGAAGAAAAGTAGACACTACATCAAAGTGTTGAGGACTTACCAAGGTGGCGAGTACATCGAAAATGACTTCCTATGTTTTTTCAGGGAGCATGGAATTCACAAGGAATTTACAGCAATGTATACACCTTAGCAAAATGGTGTTGCGAAAAGGAAGAATAGAACCATTATGGAAATTGGAAGGAGTATGTTGAAGGCAAAGAATTTTCCAAGTGATTATTGGGTTGAAGTTGTCACTTGTGAAACATATATCATTAATATGTGTCCAACCAAATGTGTCATGAATAGAGTTCCTGAAGAGGCATGGAGTGGAATAAGACATAATTTCACTCACATGAGAGTGTTTGGATGTGTGGCGTATGCACATGTCCCGGATGAGTTAAGGAAGAAGTTTGAAAACAAGGGGGAGAAATGTATATTTGTGGGATACAATGATGAATCCAAGGCATACAAGCTCAACAATCCATCAACTAGGAAAGTCATAATAAACAAAGATGTTCAATTGATTGAAGAGGAAGCATGGGATGGAAGTTTAGAGAAGACAATCAATGTAAAGAAATGTATGTCACATGAAGAAAAAGAGGAATTGACCACAACAAGTACTTACTCAATGACTCCTCCTACACCTACACAAGCTTAACAAATCAATCAACATGTGACACGATAAACAAATAATAGGAAAACGTTGCGCAACCAAGAAATTGCTTCTCCAATAACACCACAAAGATCTACAAGTCCATATACTTCAAGTGATACACCAAGTGACATGTCAAGCCCATCTTCCGCAAGCATAAGAAGACCAAAATTTAGAAATTTAAGTGAAATTTATAATCAAAATGAAGTTGATATTAACGCTGGTCTGAATTCTTTATTTGCATTATTTTGTCATGTAGATGACCCAATACACTTTGAAGTTGAAATCAAAGAAGAGAAATTGGTTGCGGCAATAGATGAAGAAATAGAAGCCATAGAAAAGAATGACACATGGGAGTTAGTAAAACTTCCGCAAGGAAAAGAAGTCATTGGAGTGAAGTGGGTCTATAATACCAAGAGCAATATTGAAGGCAATATTGAAAGGTATAAAACAAGGCTAGTTGTCAAAGGATACAAGTAGCAGCATGGAAGAGACTATGCAGACACATTTGTGTCGGTGACGAGGATGGAGACAGTGCGTACAGTGTTGTCGATTGTCGCGCAACATAAATGGAAATGTATCAAATGGACACAAAATCAGAGTTCTTGAATGGAGTGCTAAAAGAGGAAGTATATGTTGTGCAACCATCTGGTTATGAGGTATAAGGCTAAGAATACAAGGTGTGTAGGTTGAGGAAAGTTCTCTATGGGCTGAAGCAAGCACTACGTGCATGGTATAGCAGGATAAATGCTTACTTGATGGACAATGGGTTCGAAAAATTTGACGGTTGTTGGGCCCAAGTTAAGGTATGATTTTCACCCTGTAAATACTGCAAATTATATTGTAATTTCAAGAAAATCCCTCTTCACATTAACAATAAGGAATAAAAATCATGAAAATGGGAACAATCAGACTAATGATAAAAAGGACGGGTTATAATAATAAATTGACTCTTTTTGTATTTACTTGCAGGAAACTAGGAATGCCTAAACCAATAGAGAAAGGAAGCCAATCGATGGATGCAAGCACAAGAAGTCCTAAGCAGCCCCAACGGTCGATAGAAGGCGAACAAGAAGATTGAGTCTAAGAACTCAAACGATAGTCACGCATAGCAGGCTGTCGTTTGAGATACATTCTCGAAATTCCGAAGATCTCCTTTAAAAGGGAAAAGAATGAGAGGGAAATCCGATAATAGAAAAATCCAGAACAATCTATCTAATTATATTTTGTAGCATTCCTGAATGTAACAGAGAGTTTTGAATAACCATCTTTTGAATTTTCCTAAGTGCTGAGGCTTCAGTAGGTCTGGGCCCAACCTCCGGGAGCTCCACGCATGTTTTCATGTTCTGAGAAGTATAGAATCGATACCTGTGAACTTGGTGCAGTTGTAATACATACTTCCATTTGATATAATTACAACTCTTCTTCTTTAATGAATCATTGGCAATTGCGTTCTTAGAATAAGACAAGTGAAATCCTGTTTCTGATAACGTTTTGTTAATTTTGGTTCTTCTGTTGTCATGATAATTAATTTCTAGGCCATAGGAAGATTGATTTCAACGTTCTTAGTCTCCATGCATTGCATTCTCCTAATAGCATAGTAAAGCAGTTAACCAATTGATCATTGTTGCTTAATTGAGTCTTACAGAGAACTCCATTGAAAAATTACTTAATTATAGTTGTATGAGTTATTTGACCCATTTCGGTTATATTGTTGTTCATTACTGCCGGCTTAGTTCTACTGCTATTTCATTATTTGCACAACTAGTCATATTGTTCAGTTATACTGCTGTTTCATTAATGCACAACTATTCATATTGCTCAATTATACTGTTGTTTCATTATCGCACAGCTAGGCATAATTCTCGTTATACTGCTAGCCATATAGCTGCTTCATTACTTCTTAGATCACTAGGTCGTTGATTAAATTCAATTCCATTTCTGAAACAACTTAGTTAGACTATTGTTTTGCTTAATTTCATTACTGTCATTTCAATTCTTTCTTGATTTATTTAGGTTGTTGCTTAGTTTAATTGAACTGTTGTTTTGTTCCAGTAGAGAAACACCAAATCCCATTACTCAGCTTTAGGCTAAAAGATCCATCTAAGGCACCTTCTCTAAGATCAATAGGCTCCAGGAGTTAATAATTCCTTCTTTACATTGACAATGAGAATTCGTAGGCCAGTTAACTCGCATATACTGTGCTGACACTCTTGAAATAAAAATGCTTACCCTGGGTTGATAATTAAATGAAGGAATAGTAGAGTTGTCACAAAAAGTCACCTCTATCCCACCCAAGATTTTGGCACCATTTCCAGGGAGAGTTTTGAGAGTTATCTCCTTTAATTCATTCTTTTTCCATTGCTGTGAGGAATTGGGTATTGAAAACGAAAGGTAAGAACCTACGTGTCAGTAAGCAACATGCTTGCCCTTTAGCCCGCCTACCAGCAAACCGTAGAAGAACCATAGGATAGGTGCTCTTGTTTTATGCCTAAGACAAAGATAGAAGCAACCCAAAATCAGTCACAACCACAACCCAAAGGACCGGTGATCCTTGGGAGGACAACACACATAGACGAATTCATCAAGAAAGCTTAATCTCAGGCATCTATAGGATCGAAAACTACTTCCATCCAAAATCCTAACATAACCCCTCGGGCAGCAGCCTCACCATCTGTAGCCTACAACGAGATTCACAACAAGACAGAAGGGTCTGAGTGAAGCCTGCAGACTTCCATTCATCAAAACATTGACCTTTCAAAAGAGGGAGGCTCTTGCAACTTGCAAGAAGGGTGGGGAGAAACTAGTGGAGAAATTCACATAGAGATACCTAAGTCCCCTGAAGGAGTAATCGAAATAGAACTTCTTAGAATCCCAGATCAGGGAAGTGCTGTAAAAATTCCACCACATTCACCTTCCAAGCCTATTAAAATCTCCCCCCCAGATCAAGAAATCCCTGAAGATTTCTGGCGCCTCTTTGATCAAATGACAAATAATCAAAATAAAAATCAGAGGCAGACATCAACATTGGAGTACCCTAGTGTTGATCATGCTGCCAATGCCCCTATGAAAGCCATTCCCTTGCATAGCATCCCCACCTTTCATGGATTAACTGCATAATATCCTGATGCATTCTTATTTTAATTTGATGTCTTATGCAGAGGATATGATTACACCACCAATCCCCAGAAACTAAAATTATTTCCCTCCACCTTGAAAGGGACGGCTCTTCGCTGGTTCATGGGGTTAGGAGGGGGAACTATAAACTACTGGGACCAAATGAATAATGCCTTTCCTACCAAATACCAAGACTATTGTCGAACCTGAGACCTAAAAAATGAAATCTTTAACATGACTGCAAAAGATAATGAAACATTAGAAGAATATGTAGAAAGATTTCAATACAATTTACAAAGATCCCCATATACTACGTTTTCCAAGGACATTTTGAAAACCAAAATGCTTAAAGGAATGAAGGAGGAATGGGTTGAATTACTTAACATAATGGGAAAAGGAGATATTTATCAGGAGGAATATGACGAGATTATCTCCTTATGCATTAGATGCTCCCGGGGTAGCTCATGCAACAGACCTATTGGGCGTGATCTTAAGCAGACCAGTGGCAATTTAATTAGGGCAGAATTTGGAAATATTTGAGAAAATTTCAAAACCGACATCTTGGGCACTTTGACTACGCAACTTGATGTTTTGCAAGCCAAGCAAAAACAAGAAATAGCCGAGCAAAATATGGCCATCTTCTGCCCAAAATTTCGGAAGAAGCATAGCTAGAGGGAGAGTCCTTTAGACATGGTCCAGACATGTGCTATATGCACTAAGGATAATGCTACGGACCAATGTCCCTCACTCCCCGAGTTGAAAGCCATCTACAAAGAAGCTAAAGAAGAAACAAAACTAGTCTATTTAATGAATCAGCGTCGGCAATGGCAGGCACGACCTAGCATACTGCAAGACCTACCTCAATATTTTCCATTGCCCCAGTACAACCAACAAAACCATGCAACAACTTGGTAGACTCAAAACCCCTTCCCAACTTGGCCAAACCAAACCTTTCCTATCCCACCCTGGCCTACGCAAAATCCATCAGGAAGTAATTGGAAAAACTTCCCTAGTTCTCCCCCTTATTGGCAGAATATCCCTTATCAAAACCAATGGCCAAGCCTTCCTACTCAAAACAAAAATTGCCAATGACCTACGGGGATGGGCAATTTACCGACAGGATCAGGAACCCCACAATTACCAGCTCCCTACCCTATTCAACATAACCAGCAACCTGCCATACGACCTCAATTACCAGCCCAACCCAATCCCAATCCCAATAATAGACCAGTTCAATTAAATTAAGATAATAGAGGATTTAAAACCCAACAACGAACAAAAATAGTGTAACGAATTGAGATTAAGATTGGGACGTACCATATTTCCAGTAGATGCCACAACTTCACCTCAATCCAAAATTGAAACATCCACAGGGACTAGCTCAATGAAGATAACAAAAACAGGTAGAGATGAGGAAACAAGTGAAAAATAAAGACCTGAAGATCTTAAAATAGCTCCACCACCATTTCCTGAGAGATTAAACCTACCCAGACCTATAACCAACTCAGAATTTGACATCCTGGGGGAATTAAGAAACCTTTTTGTCAAAATTCCTCTTCTGCAGGCCATCCAGGACATTCCCATCTATTCAAAAACAATCAAGGATTTATGTGGAAAAAAAAATGTTAGGAAAACAATTGCTGCACCTACCGTTCATGTAGTAGGAACTCTGTCTGATTTATTGTTAGGTAGAGAACCGCCTTTGAAATATGAAGACCCAGGAAACCCCATTGTAACTGTACAAATTTCTGGACATTCTTTTCCAAACACATTGGTTGACCTTGGGGCAGCCATCAACATCCTAACTACAGGAGATTGTGAAAAACTAGGCATATCAGTCCTCGAACCTACAACCACACTCCTGGAATTAACTGACAGATCTATTATTAGACCTGAAGGTATAGTGCAAGACATTATGGTCTCAGTGGACTCATAGGAATACCCTTATAATTTTTTAGTTATTAATCCAAAAAACATGTTGGAAGGGCACCCATTGATTCTTGGGCAGCCTTGGCTGGCCACGACAGATGCTTACATAAGGTGCCGAGCCAGCAGTATGACTATCTTTAGAGGCAATTCTGTAAAAAATATTGTAATTTATCCGCTTGCCAAACCAAGTCTGCCCACGATAAAAATTCACAAACACCCAGATACATATTGGGAGAAAAATATCTGTCCACCCCTCACACTAGTATAAGCTCTCGAATTTAATGATCAAACTGAAGATGATTTGATCAGTAACGTTATGAATCAATCTCCCAAACCTGAAAACTTGAAATGCCAAATGATGAAAACAATCCTCGAGCATGAAGGGAAAGAAAATACTGTGACAAACTTTGAGACCCAATATAATCCCACAACCACTATTTGTAATAGTATACCTATTGAAATTGAACCAGGTAAGATTTTGAATATTAATAGTAGCCTGGATGACAACCAAAGGCAGAAACTTGTAAAAATTATTAAGAAACACCGAGGTGCATTTGCGTGGGATTACCAAGACATGAAGGGCTTGGATCCACAGCTGTGCATGAATCATATCTATATTGATAGAGAGACACGGCCTGTTAGACAACCGCAACGAAGACTGAATCCCCATTTAAAATAGATTTTAAAAGAAGAACTCCAAAATCTCCTAGATGTAAATTTTATTTATCCTATCTCAGACAGCAAATGGGTCTCCCCTTTGGTGGTCGTCCCTAAAAATAATGGGAAGTGGAGGGTTTGCGTAGACTATAGAGAATTAAATAAAGCAACTCAGAAAGATCATTTGCCCATTCCCTTTATTGACCAAGTCCTTAACACATTAGCTGGAAAACGTTTTTTTTCTTTTCTTGACGGATTGAGTGGATACAAACAGATAAAAATAGCCCCTGGAGATCAAGATAAGACAACCTTTACCTGCCCATGGGGCGCTTTCTCTTATAGAGTGTTAACATTTGGATTATGTAATTCTCCAGCAACATTTCAAAGAGCCATAATCATCATTTTTTCTGATTTAATAAATGAATGTCTTGAAATTTATATGGATGATTTTACACCCTATGGGGAAGATTTTTATCAAGCATTAGAAACATTAGACAAGGTATTAGAACGATGTATTGCTACTAGATTGTGTATATGCAACAAAAAATGCCACATGATGATGATCGAGGGGGTAATCCTAGGCCACTACATTTCTGCAGCAGGAATACAGGTAGACTCGGCTAAAATAAAGATAATCCTTCTGTTGGCCACACCCTATACAGAAACAGAGTACGTAGTTTCCTGGGGTATGTAGGATATTATCGTAGATTTATAAAAAATTTCTCATAGATAGCTGCACCTCTGTATGCTTTAACTGGAAATGTTGAATTTCAGTGAACTGAAAAATGTGACACTGCTTTTACAGAATTAAAGAAGCTGGTCTCCACAGCACCAATCCTGCGAGGTCCTAACTGGAGACTCCCCTTTCATATCTCTTCCGATGCATCTGATATAGCAATAGGAGTAGTCCTCAGCCAAGAAGAAGACCGAAAACCATATGCTATTTATTATATTAGCAAAAATCTTACTCCTGCTGAACTAAACTACACAGTAACCGAGAAAGAGTTCTTGGCTGTAATTTATGCTATCAATAAATTCAGGCACTACATAATGGGATATCAATTATTCTTGTGCACTGACTACTCTGCTATCAGATATTTAGCGAATAAACCGATCACAAACGGAAGAATAACTCGCTGGCTACTATTATTACAAGAATTCGATATAACAATTAGAGACCGTCCAGGGAAGGAGAACGTAGTCGCAGACTTTCTGTCGAGAGTCCCCAAAACAGATGACACATTAACAGTCGATGATCAATTTCCTGACGAGAACCTATTTGTGGTAACAGTCAAAACCCCGTGACACGTAGATGTGGCAAATTATCTAGCAATTGGGAAGCTACCCAAACATTTGACGGCAAAAGAACGGAAGTTAATTGTATAACACAGTTCATGATTCTCCTCGATTGAAGGATATTTATTTCATACAGGGGCTGATATGCATATACGTCGATGCATAAGGGAAGACGAAATCCATGACATCCTACGTGCTTGTCACGATGAACCCTACGGTGGTCACTTCACAGACCGATGGACGGGGCATAAAGTGATGCAATTAGGCTATTTTTGGCCTATGATTTTTAAAGATGTAAAGAAGCACGTTCAGTCCTGTGATAGCTACCAAAGGATGGGCCGTCCAGGCCAAGCCGATAAGATGTCGCTGCAACCACAATTGGTGGTGGAACCATTTGAACAATGGGCGTTGGACTTCGTTGGTCCATTTAATCCACCATCAAACCAGAAAGCCCACATATTAGTTGCCACAGATTATGTTACCAAATGGGTGGAAGCAGTAGCTTTGCCAAGAGCCATAGAAGAATCAGTAATTAAGTTTCTCTTTGAACTATTTGTACAATACGGCCTACCAAGGGAAGTGATAACCAACTGGGAGTACAATTCACAGGCAATAAGATCATATCTACCTTAAAAAATCACCATGTCATTCACAGAGTTACGTCTCCTTACCACCCGCAGGCAAACGGACAAGTTGAAAGCACTAACAAAGTCCTGGAGGCAATCCTTACCAAGACAGTAGCAGCACACTGCTGGGACTGGGCCACTAGACTGCCAGAAGCCTTATGGGCTTATAAAAAAACCTAGATAAATACCACTGGATATTCACCATATCGGCTAGTATTTGGGAGAGAACCTATCTTCCCTATTGAGTTCGAAATTAAAACAATGAGAACAACCCAGGAAGTAGGGTTGGACTTAACAGATGCTCAAACTAAAAGACTTGAACAAATAAATGAACTGGATGAAATTCAACTGCTTGCCTTGCAACGCACAATGATCATTCAACAACAACGAGCCAAGTGGCACGACAACCTAATAAAAAAGAAATCATTTCAAAAAGGAGATTGGGCACTCCTATATGATTCCAAATTCCAAGACTTTCCAGGAAAACTGCAAACAAGATGGCTTGGTTCATATGAGATTCAGGAGGTGCATAGAAATGTACCCTCACTTTGACCATGATATATAGATCTAGCTCAAAATTTTGAGTGAATGGACATAGAGTACGCCTCTATCACAAACCTCTTACGAAGCAATATTTTTGTCAACAGACACGAGAAGATCTCACCATCCAAGTTGTGGCACAAGGCGGTGACAACCCCACAAAATCAAGTACATGAGAGGTTTGAAACCATCACTTGTAAATTATGTATATAATTGTATATTCATCCCATTTGCGATCCATTTTTCATTATAAGATTGTGTTTTTTTCAGTTTCTCACTTTTCTGTTTAGTTTATGAACAACTGTTGTTCAATTTTCAAACATCAACAATTCAATCGAATTGAGCAGCTTTTTGTTGAGTTTTTTAAATTTTGTTGTTTAGTTTATGAACAACTGTTGTTCAATTTTTGAACAACAACAATTCAATCAAATTGAGCAACCTTTTGTTGAGTTTTCAATTTTGTTGTTCAGTTTATGAACAGCTGCTGTCCAATTTTTGAACAGTAGCAGTTCAATCAAATTGAACAACTTTTTTCTTAGTTTTTAAGTTTTGATGTTCAATTCTAGAACAGTTGCTGTTCAATTTCTAAATGGCAGTGGTTCAACCAAATTGAATAGCTTTTTTGTGCAACTTTTAAGTTTTGTTGTTCAATTCCAGAACAACGGCTGTTCAATTTCTGAACGGCAGTGGTTCAACCAAATTGAACAAATTTTTTCCACGTTTTTAAGTTTTTCTATTCAATTCTAGAACAACTGCTGTTCAATTTTCAAACAGCACCAGTTCAACCGAATTAAATAGCTTTTTGATCATGTTTTAAATTTTTGTTGTTCAATTTCAGAACAACTGCTGTTCAATTTCTGAATGGCAGCGGTTCAACCGAATTGAACAGCCTTTTGCTGCATTTTTAAATTTTGCTGTTCAATCCCAGAATAGTTGTTGTTCAATTTCTGAACAACAGTAGTTCAATCAAATTTTAAATAGTTTCTTTTGTCGCGTTGTTTGTGCTGTTCCATTCGAAAAAAACTGTTGTTCCATCTTTGAACAAGCTCACTATTCCTTCAGCAAAAATACCCATTTTTGAGCATTTTGTGAGCATTCTTGAGCATTTGTTTTGAACACCTTTCAACATTTTTAAACATTTTTGCCAAGCAATCTTTAAAAAGATACTTCTCAATGTCTTAAATAGCTATTCTTTTTATTGAATAACCTTGAGCAAGGAATGGCACCTGAAAGAGAGAAAGAAAATGGAAAAAATCCAAATATGATGTCTTGTGATACTACAATTCTTAAACATGAAGCTGATATTATACACATATCAACATAAAGGCTAAAAATGCCCATAGTTCGAATATTATATCAAACGATTCAGGACTTTATAATGATATGTATTTTTTCACTATTCGAGTAAGATGACCCTACAATATGAAAAAATGGTACAAGGCATATTAATGGTATTAGTTTTTTTACTTCTTTCACCATCCCTCACTCTTAAGGAGTCAATGAGCCTCCCTTAGCAATCATGGTGTGACATTCAAATCTCAAAAGAGGAGAGGGGGTCTCATCACGAGCCAACCTACAATGATCATAGGGATTGAAAAGGTGACATGCTTCCACTATGCAATCCAATCACCTTCTTAGGTGAATCAACCTCCAAAAATGAATAGGGATGTATACTCCTCGTCTCATGATGTTGGGTCTTCTCCCTACTTCCTCCTTGTGTCTCCGTGGTTCCACACCTCCTCAGTAATGGCACAGATAGAACATGAGTTATGCCTTGATCTCTGCACATGAGATCCTAGGAACCTTCTTACAAAGATGCAAGCATCCCTCTATTTGGAGCAAAAGCTCCTCCTTCCTCTGATGAGGCACGAGATCAACCCCAGATCTAACAACACTATTGCCCTCAATATCTGCAACATGTATGGGCAACTCTCCAATGATTGGATCCATTTTTGAAAAAGAGGCCTCCATGCTCCTTTTCTCAAAGGTGTGAGATGAAAACCTTTCTTCCAGCAAAGTATGGTGCAAGTTTTCAGCTTCCTGCTTTAGTATTGCGTTATAATGCAAGGGTTTTGATTGAGTTTTCATGTTTGGCTCCACCATGTGTGTTTCATGAATCCTTCTATCAAATCTTTTCACTAATGCCTTAGTGAAACTAGCATAGGATGCAATGTTTACATTTCTCAAAGAAAAGGATTCAAAGATCCACCAGGCATAAGCCTTACCTCTCAAATGCAGCATTGCAACTCTGATGGCTCCATCCTCCGGCATTTGGTGCTGCTGCAAAAAGGTCTCTAACACCTCCACCCAAGCTTTGGCTGAACATATAGGTGAACCCTCAAAGGTAGATAGATGAAATCTATCCTGTTTCTCTTCTCCTTTAACCTTCATCTTGCAAAACTCTGAAAAACTGAGATGATCTCTGAATTCCTGAGTTTGGGACTCATACTCCTTCAAGAAATCACTAAGGGTTTCCCTCATACCAACCTCTTCTTCTCTTTCCATCTCTCTTCTAGCAATCTTGGGCATGTGACTGCGCTGTACAAGATGTTGTGTAGCTGCATGCTCACACTCCTCCAATCTAGAGTTAGCTTTTGAATCAAACCCTCTAGGAGATTCTTCAAACTTCCTCCAGATCTCCTCAAACTCTTCATGAATCATATATACAGATTTAGGAAGAATCTTTGTAAGTTTATCTCCCTTTTGTTTTTCTTCTCCAAAAGATGGAGTCTTTCTCTTGCTTGTTTCTTTGTCTCCTTGATGAGAATAGGAAGTGTGGGGCTCTTCCTCTTATTTCTACATATCCTCCTTGGGGAGGTTCTTCTTTGTTCTGAAAAATATATGAGATCAAGCTCCTCTTTTGCATCATCTTCTTCTTCTTTCTTGGGCTTGAAGGCCATAGGCTGAGTCAAGAAAGGTGCTCTGATACCACTGTAATATTTCTTTTTCTGAAATATCACAATCTATTCCACAAATTGACTATAGGGGCATTTACTGGATATGTCACCTTTGAAAAAGGATGAGATCCAGAGGCTACTTGGCCCTCTACAGACTCTGTCTATAGACTTTTTAATATTCCTCCTATAGGAATTGCCCAAAGAATGGGGCTGCAATGATGTATGAACATACAATGGATTCACCGTGTTATGAGCCTAAACATATGAAGATACAAATAGCCAATAAATTTGTATTGTAGCAGAAAAAGAGTACAATGCTTGAGGATTCAATCACTCAAGTTAGGCAATGAAAGCCTCAATAAATCTTGTACATGAAAATGAAGGCACACTGCTACATGAAGAAAGCCATGGCTAAAACTGCGCAGTCATAGGGAGAAACTACATCATATAAAATGGAAATATAATGATATAGCAATGATAGCTCAAGAAATAAGGGGGAGCAAGCTCTCAACCCCTGAAAACACTAGTACAACAATCCTTAGAAGGATTGACTACAATACATGTACAAAATCGGAAAATACAATAATGCTGGAGTTGCTGGGCAGCAGCAACTCATAAAAAAAAAAGGAGGAAATGGCTAAATGATATCCTCAATCTGAAATGGCCTCCTCCAATGGGGAAATCTGAAGTGAAAGACTGATTCTTTCACCTAAGATCTCACCCTCCAAATTTCCGCTAATCCCTCACAGAAAATGCTCTCCAAGAATAACGCTGTCTAAGAGAGGGACTGTGCTACATATGATGGCAAGTGGTTGGCCTGGTGCCAAATATTGTGGAATAAGCTCATGAAACTCATTTTCTGATCTCCCAAAGGGATGCAAGCTCCCTCCTCTGAAAAATAAGCCAAGGATGGTGTTGCAGAAAACATCCCCAGCAACACCCAACAACACTACACAATATCCAGCTGAAACTACGCTGATGATGAAGGATAATGCTTGACCTCAATTTCTGAATTTGGGGAATAGAGTGCAATCCTCCAAGAGCTACTCAATAAGGAGAAGAAATCCTAAACATGAATTTCCTCGGCAATTCTTGCTAACCAACAAGATGTTGCTGCAAGTCCACTGGACCAAAGATGAATAATACTCAAGATGATTTGCAATGGCAGCCTTGCCCTCCTTTTAAAAAATGTGAGCTCCCTCTCAATGGACCCCACTCATTAGGGTTTCCTTCCTCTAGAAGCTTCCCTCCTTATCCCACTGTGCTGGCCCACAATGTGCTCTCCACCTCATGATATT
This sequence comes from Pinus albicaulis, assembly GCA_034641835.2. Classification (NCBI taxonomy): domain Eukaryota; kingdom Viridiplantae; phylum Streptophyta; class Pinopsida; order Pinales; family Pinaceae; genus Pinus; species Pinus albicaulis. The sequence goes on along the minus strand of CM076581.1, from coordinate 1,421,122,821 downwards.
GCGCAGTTTGACTTGGTCAACTTGACCTAGCCTTCTTGCAAAAGCCCCCTTTCACACATGGAGGTGTGAAATCAAGCTCCAAAGGTGATCCTCCCTCATGCCAAGAGGATTTTTATTATCTATCCAAGGAAGAAATGGGTCTCCTACCCATTTTATTTATCTCTTATGTGAAAATGGAAAAATTAATGTTCCAATTTTCTCCATGAAAATTTGGGAACATTACAGTCCTCCCCTCTCGAAGATTGCTTGTCCTCAAGCAAGTGCAAGGATAGACTGAGTTCTTCTCTTCTCCTCTCCCTGTATCATCCCTGTATGATGATCTCCTCCAAGGAAAGTGATGCTATCTCATCAATTAAATCTCCACAATTCTCCTCCTCAGCATGTAAGTCAGCTATCAAGCTATCACCATGTGAAAGTGAAATACTCAAGAGGATAAAAAAGTGATGTCTAGAGGTCCCCTTGAATAATGGGATCTGAAATGAAATGGTAACTATCTTTCCCATATGGATCCTCCATCTCCAAGCTATGAGCCATGAAAAATGATTCACCTTACAACTAGGCAACTCCTGAAAATTGTCCTCCACCTTTGGCTCTGGTAAAGTGGGGGATGAAAATCTGCACATGGTAGACTATGTAGCCTACCCCACGCTATCCATCTCTCCACTTATGATAAGTGTAGAGTGTTGTCTTTCCATGGGCTGCAATAATTTTTTCCTCAAGTGGAAAAATGAGGACTAGACCTCCAAAGATCTCTCCCCCAACGCTGCAAATCATGCTGGCCCAACCAATCAAGGTAACCATATCATGTCCCATGTTCCCCTTAGAACATGTAGTGAAAAAAGTGTGAGGAATTTCTCCCTCAAAGGACGCATCCACACAATGTGTCTCTCTCCCAAGCATGCTCCTTATAAAGACAACAACAATAGAACCATAGGGAGAAAAAATGAGAATCATACTTGCTACCATATGTAACAAATGAGAAGGAGAATGGTCCCTCAAGTGCAACCAGCGCAGCTTGATCCTCAACTGTAATAGAGACTGGTAAAATAAGTGGCTTCTCAACCACTTGTATGCTGCTCCAATATCCTCATGAGTATGGAGGAAGTGAAAAATGTCAGATGTGCAATGAACATATCCTCCATAACATGTCTCTTCCCCAAGTCCTCCTAGGGAATGGCCATCAATCAGGCTCATGGCCTGATCTAAACCATATGGTCTATTAAAAAGAATGCTCCTCCTTGGAGCATCATCCTGCACATGTATGGTTAAAGGACATATATATACATCATATAAATGCTCATGTAAACAACAATGAATACCCTTACCATACTCTCTTCTCATACAAATGGAGTGGCTCATAAATGAGTCTCTTCTCATCCTCTAAGAGAATAGAGGTGGTTGTGCTAACTCTCTCAAAGAGTCATGTATCTCCTCCATCTCTATGTGATCCATGCATCTGCTCATATGCTGACATATATCCTCCTCGAAGCCCATCCAAAAATACCCCTCCATGAAGGTGTGGTATGCTCTCATAGAATAAGTGGGACTGAAAAGGAACTCCTCATGAGTTGCATGTAACAACTTCTTCTTGAGCTTGGAAGCTCTAGGAAAGAAGATCCCGCCATGATAAAATATGACCCCATCTCTGACTGAATATGCCTCCTCATGCAACTGGTCATCCAAGATCATGCAAGTAAAAAGATCCTTGGAATACTCCACCAACAGATGGGAGCTCCAATGTGGATCTAATCTCCATAGTGACAGTGTTGGTGATCTCTCATGAAAATCACTTGTCATATGGTGATCATCTTCTTTGACATCTCTCATGTCAAAGATGCAAGTTGGAAGGTTGTTATCCTTCCCTTGCTGCTTCTGCCACATCGCAAAGTCTGAAATGGAAGTGGGTGATGCTGATTTTGAGAGAATGCTCTCTCTCTCTCATTGGGTCTACCCTAGCCTCCCAGCGCTGTATCAAGCTCTCTCCAGGTCTACAACGCCCTGGAATCAATGATTGGTGCCCCAACATGTGAAGCATACATCCTCCTTTGCTGGTCCAGTGGTCTCCCTGGAAAAATGTCTCCATGCAATGAGACATCATCATCAAGAGATGTCTGAATAGATGAATGGAGAAAGCTCTTCATGCTTCCACTGCACAATCCAATCACCTTCTTAGGTGCACCAACCTCAAAAAATGAATAGGGATATATACTCCTCATCTCATGATGCTGGGTATTCTCCCTACTTCCTCCTTGTGTCTCCATGGTTCCACACCTCCTCAATAAGGGCACAGATAGAACGTGAGTTGTGCCTTGATCTCTGCACATGAGATCCTGGGAACCTTCTTGCAAAGATGCAAGAATCCCTCTATTTGGAGCAAAAGCTCCTCCTTCCTCTGATGAGGCATGATATCAACCCCAGATCTAACAGCGTTGTTTCCCTCAATATCTGCAACATGTATGGGCAACTCTCCAATGATTGGATCCCTTTTTGAAAAAGAGACCTCCATGCTCCTTTGCTCAAAGGTGTGAGATGAAAACCTTTCTTCTGGCAAAGTATGGTGCAAGTTCTCAGCTTCCTGCTATGGTATTGCATTATCATGCAAGGGTTTTGATTGAGTTTTCATGTTTGGCTCCACCATGTGTGTTTCATGAATCCTTCTATCAAATCTTTTCTCTAATGCCTTAGTGAAACTAGCATAGGATGCAATGTTTACATTTCTCAAAGAAAAGGATTCAAAGATCCACCAGGCATAAGCCTTACCTCTCAAATGCAGCGCTGCAACTCTGATGGCTTCATCCTCCGACATTTGGTGTTGCTGCAAAAATGTCTCTAACTTCTCCACCCAAGCTTTGGCTGAACATATAGGTGAACCCTCAAAGGTAGATAGATGAAATCTATCTTGCTGCTCTTCTCCTTTCACCTTCATCTTGCAAAAATCTGAAAAACTGAGATGATCTCTAAATTCCTGAGTTTGGGACTCATACTCCTTCAAGAAATCACTAAGGTTTTCCCTCCTAGCAACCTCTTCTTCTCTTTCCATCTCTCTTCTGCCAATCCTGGGCATGTGACTGCGTTGTACAAGATGTTGTGTAGCCGCATGCTCACACTCCTCCAATCTAGAGTTAGCTTTTGAATCAAACCCTCTAGGAGATTCTGCAAAATTCCTCTAGATCTCCTCAAACTCTTCATGAATCATATATACAGATTTAGGAAGAAGCTTTGTAAGCTTATCTCCCTTTTTTTTTTCTTCTCCAAAAGATGGAGTCTTTCTCCTACTTATTTCTTTGTCTCCTTGATGACAATACGAAGTGCAGGGCTCTTCCTCTTATTTCTGCATATCCTCCTTGGGGAGGTTCTTCTTTGTTCTGAAAATAGATGAGATCAAGCTCATCTTCTGCATCATCTTCTTCTTATTCTTTCTTGGGCTTGAAGGCCACAGGCTGAGCCAAGAAAGGTGCTCTAATACCATTGTAATATTCCTTTTTTCTGAAATATCACAATCTATTCCACAGATTGACTATATGGGCATTTACTGGATATGTCACCTTTGAAAAAGGATGAGATCCAGAGGCTACCTGGCCCTCTACAGACTCTGTCTATAGATTTTGTAATATTCCTCCTACAGGGATTGCCCAAAGAATGGGGCTGCAATGATATATGAACATACAATGGATTCACTGTGTTATGAGCCTACACATATGAAGATAAAAATAGCCAATAAATGTGTATTTCAGTAGAAAAAGAGTACAATGCTTGAGGATTCAATCACTCAAGCTAGGCAATAAAAGCCTCAATAAATATTGTACATGAAAATGAAGGCACACTGCTACATGAAGAACGCCATGGCTAAAACTGCGCAGTAATAGGGAGAAGCTACATCATATAAAATGGAAATATAATGATATAGCAATGATAGCTCAAGAAATAAGGGGGAGCAAGCTCTCAACCCTTGAAAACACTAGTACAACAATCCTTAGAAGGATTGACTACAGTACATGTACAAAATGGGAAAATACAATAATGTCGGAGTTGCTAGGCAGTAGCAACTCATAGAAAAAATAGGAGGAAATGGTTGAATGAGATCCTCAATATGAAATGACATCCTCCAATGGGGAAATATGAAGTGAAATACTGATTCTTTCACCTAAGATATCACCCTCCAAATGTACGCTAATCCCTCACAGCAAATGCTCTCCAAGAATAACGTTGTCTAAGTGAGGGACTGCGCTGCATATGATGGAAAGTGGTTGGCCTAGTGCCAAATATTGTGGAATAAGCTCATGAACCTCCTTTTCTGATCTCCCAAAGGGATGGAAGCTCCCTCCTCTGAAAAACAAGCCAAGGATGGTGTTGTAGAAAACCTCCCTAGCAACACCCAGCAACACTGCACATTCTCCAGCTGAAACTGCGCTGATGATGAAGGATAATGCTTGACCTCAATGTCTGAATATGGGGAATAGAGAGAAATCCTCCAAGAGATACTCAAGAAGGAGAGGAAATCCTAAACAGGAATTCCCTCGGCAATTCTTGCTAACCAGCAAGATGTTGCTGCAAGTCCACTGGACCAAAGATGAATAATACTCAAGATGATTTGCAATGGCAGCCTTTCCCTCCTTTTAAACAATGTGAGCTCCCTCTCAATGGACCCTACTCATTAGGGTTTCCTTCCTCTAGAAGCTTCCCTCCTTATCCCACTGCGCTGGCCCACAATGTGCTGTCCACCTCATGCTACTGCGCAGTTTTACTTGGTCAACTTGACCTAGCCTTCTTGCAAAAGCCCCCTTTCACACATGGAGGTGTGAAATAAAGCTCCAAAAGTGATCCTCCCTCATTCCAAGAGGATTTTTATTCTCTATCCAAGGAAGAAATGGGTCTCCTACCCATCTTATTTATCTCCTATGTGAAAATGGAAAAATTAATGTTCCAATTTTCTCCATGAAAATTTGGGAACATTACACGAAGTAATTAATTAACCGTGAATCCTCCACACGCAAAATCACTAAACTTTGACATCCCCATGCTCGCATTCATCACGGGTCGAATCTCTCCAGTACGTGAGGGCGTGGGCACCCTTTTCTTAAGGAGGAGGGGTGTGATTGGCTTTGATTGGATTTAATTTGGTAAGCAGGCGAAATCCCTCCACAAATCCCGTCAGATGCATCAGTAAATGCTACAATTAAGGCATGAATACTCTTTATATATAACCACAATCTCTTTTTTGATTACACTCATGTCCTAGATGAAACAACAAAGCCAGGAAGAAAGTTAACTAGAGGAGAAGAGCATACCAGTCATGGGTGGAAATACTCTTCGAAATGAGCCGTCAAATTTCCCAATTTCAGAAGCAGGGAGTGCCATTCTCCAGTGAGTTGGATGCTGATATATGTGCATATATTACAAGGACACAACACAGAAATTGCAATCAAATTGCTGCAAAATTTGCAGGATGGGCATACCAGAGTAAACGGCCAAACCATACCTGTTACAAAAAAGATCATAGTAGCAGTTTCTGGAATACCAGCACAAGGGGAGAGATGGGCAGAAAAGCATCTACTCCTGCGGGAAGCAATAGCGCTATACCAGGACCCAGATGAACCACTGGAACAAAGGGATAGAGGGATTTCCCCCGCTTCCTTGCACCAGCCATGGCAAGAGTTGGCGGTATTCATCCAAATATTTATAACATGCGAAGGACGTCGGGAAGCAGTATAAGCTCGACAACTTAAACTCTTAGCTGCACTCAAACAAAAAATTTCAATTAATTTTCTTGCATTTTTAAATTCTGTATTGCACGATACCATTATTCGACTAAGAAAAGCTAAGATGCCCCAATCAGTGGTTAGTCACCAAGGCTTAATAAAGTTAATCATTATTCATGAGCTAGATAGATAGCATCTCGCATGGCACAATTTTTTCAACCCAAAAGTGCAGGAACCAGAAGTTAACCCAGAAGTGCAGGAACCTGAAGTTAACCCCGAGGGTACTAAAACTTAACCTCCTATGGTAAATCCTCAAAAAAGGAAAATAATTCGAGCCTCAACATTAGAGTCAAACAGACAAAAATGGGCCAGAACACCCGAGGGAACTTCGAACACCATAGATGGAGCAGAACCATCCCAGGCACCCTTACAATAATTTGAAGAGGAAATAGCCTTAGTCATAGGACAAATGAGGACAAGCTTTGAATTAAGGAACCCATCAAAAGCAGGGGATCAAGAATAATTTGCTGATAAAACTGCCTCCCCCAGCAGCTCTAATCACACTAATATCCTATCCGACCTAGAGGAACTACAAGAGACTGAAGCCTTGTCTCCCGTTGATAATTATGAAGTATATGGTGAAGGACAGATAGAAGAAAGATTGGAATCACAGGTTGATTCAGGTGACATTTTCCTCGTGGAACAAAGTGCACACACAGAGACAGTCCCCTTGAGGTAGCATCGCTGCTCCCTATCACGACCCTCATACTGAGGTCAATTCTGAAGAAGTAATTAGAAACACCATTCTAGACCTTACCCCTGAGCAAGAGAATTCTACTCCCCTACCACCTGTTGAAGTAAAAACAAGGGAAGGTTCATACATGAGAAAAACTGAGAATTTAAGAAAGACCTGCAAGAAATTGAAGATGCTGGTGAAACACTTGAAGAAGAAGTTGAAAAGAGAAAGAAGGGTCAGGAAGTCAAAAGCAGAAACTTCCATTGTAGGGACCCAAACAGAACCAGCAAATACTATGGAAATTGGAACACAAACAAATTTGACAACCACCACCAAAGCCGGAGTGCAGACAAAAGCAACAAACAACATCGAAACATCCACCCAAACTGAGAAAAAAGTTCTAGAGGAAAAAGGGATCCAAACAGAGGGATTCCCTACCTATGCCCATTTAATAGAGATAGCTGCTAGACAAAGATTACATAATGAGTTAGTGTAATTATGGCATGAACTGAAAAATTACAGGAAGGAGGTAGTGCCATTACAAGAGCATCAAGCACTGCAAAAGAAGTTCACTGACCTTTCTCTTAAAGAAGATAAGACATTTTCCCAGCTTAGAGGAGAGCAGGCAAAGGTTAAAGAGGTATAAAGACAAGTAGAGCAAGCTAAAGAGAAGATCTCTGTAATTTTCTCTCTATATGATGATGCTTTATCATGTAGGTCACCAGCAACTAACTACGCCCTATTCCTAACAGAGCGGTACCTACTTCTGAAAGTTAAAGCAGTGAGAGTAGGAAAATCCACTTCCTTTAAGACTGTAGAGGAATTTTTCCAATGTGGTAATGACTAGGATGGACAGGTTCAACGCCTCTTATGTGAGCTCTACATGCATAACTTCTTTTTAGAAAACGACACTGATAGCAACCCTAGCCCCTTCATAGGAGATGTACAACTACAATCTTTCCTTTCATTTGCTAAAAGCCATATCAGCTGGGCCAAAGCTTATGGCATCTTTCAAAAAAGAGAACATAATCTGGAACTATGGGTCAGGGGAGAGCCTATGAAAACCATGTAGTTGATCATCCGACATCATAATTTCATGAGAAGTCCAGGTGTGAAGTATAGATTAGGACCTTTCCATAAAGATGTCATTGAAAATGCATGAGATTACTTCGAAGACATCCGTGAAGTAGCCCTAGCATTAGCTAAACAACGATGGATGGCCTCCACAAATAATGTGAAAAATAGGGAGCCATTTAATTACAGGATCTTCAAGGCTACTGCCTCTAGATTCTGTTTATACAGCAGCTTAGTCTACATCATGGGGCCTGCCTGGCTGGGTTGTAGATACCGGAATCCCCTCCTATGGCTTCCTCCTGAGGAGTATAATCACGACTACAAGTTTCCAGAAGGAGTCACAGGCGATGCCTTTGCACTCATAAAAATAAAACAAGGCTTCATAGCACCCAATGAGAAGCCCTACCCGGCCTATTCTTTAACACGGTTACATCTTAATCATTTGTTTGCATGAGGACATGCAACAAGGTAAGTAGGGGAGCATGTTGGGCCCAGATTAAGGTATGATTTTCACCCTGTAAATACTGTAAATTATATTGTGATTTCAAGAAAATACCTCTTCACATTAACAATAAGGAATAAAAATCATGAAAATGGGAACAATCACACTAATGATAAAAAGTACGGGTTATAATAATAAATTGACTATTTTTGTCTTTACTTGCAGGAAACTAGGAATGCCCAAACCAATAGCGAAAGGAAGCCAAACGACGGATGCAAGCACAAGAAGTCCTAAGCAGCCCCAACGATAGATAGAAGGTGAACAAGAAGATTGAGTCTAAGAACTCAAACGACAGCCAAGCATAGCGGGCTGTCGTTTGAGATACATTCTAGAAATTCTGAAGATCATCTTTAAAAGGGCAAAGATCAGAATGAGAGGGCAATCTGATAATAGAAAAATCCAGAACAATCATTATAATTATATTTTGTAGCATTCCTGAATGTAACAGAGAGTTTTGAATAACCATATTTTGAATTTGCCTCAGTGTTGAGGCTTTCATAGGTCTGGGCCCAACCTCCGAGAGCTCCATGCACATTTTGATGTTCTGAGAAGTACAGAATTAATACCTGTGAACTTGGTGCAATTTTAATACATACTTCCATTTGATATAATTACAGCTCTTCTTATTTAATGAATCATTGGCAATTGTGTTCTTAGAATAAGACAAGTGCAATCCCGTTTTTGGTTTGAACCCATTGCAGAGCTGATTTGAAAACTGATTGTACAAACCCATTGGAAGTTCGGACATCTGTACTTGAAAAATTCTCTCTACCCTCATACTCATTCTGATTTTTGGAAGCGCCAATGTCTGTAACCTCGCGTCCAACTTCTTGTCCATCTGAAGCATGTGATCTCCATGTTTCTCTACTTGTTGTTTGGAAGACAGAACCCAATGTCGTAAGAAAAAGATTATCTTTTCCCAAAAGAATAGGCTGATTTTGTAGTTTTATTTTCTGGCACTACCCTCTAAGTTGTTGCATAGAAGACATTAACGAAATTGAAGAATTTAGTTTCTTTATCATTTGCTCAATAATAGGAGGCCCGCATCAATTCATTGATTTGACAGACCTGATAGCATCTTTCATATCTTCTGTGCAGATAAATCCTTTCTGAGTGTTATCCACAACTTTAGCCTTAATCTCGTGCAAAATTGGAACAACATTGTGAAAATGTTGTTGAACATTGGAAAAGTCCCACTGAGGGTTCATTTTCCACCTGCTTTATCATCTTTGATATATTCTCGTGCACTTCTTCAAATCCTTCAATGCCAAAAAAACAGTGCATTTTTATTCTAGTCACCTAAATTTGCATTGTTGATCAGTTAGATTGTAGAATAAACTCAACCACCTTCTCCAAATCATTCGATGACCGATCTATGGTGCATCCTTTATGATTGTCACATAACTTTGCAACTTTGATTTGTTGAATTGAAAGAAACCAATCTATGAAAATGAAAGACATGAAAATTCATTGTGCATAAATTGCATGCTGCTGTTTTTCTAGTCGCCGTATCCCCCGCAGGAAGCTACAGGAAAGAAATTTTCTTGGGCATGCTCGAGAATGGGGGCAAATCGAATAAGCTCCTCAAGCAATATGGTGTTGCAAACTTGCCTTTCATTGATGAAACTCACCTACTTGCAGAGGTTAACAAGGTTGAGTGTGCTTTGAAAACAGAGGAAGTGTGCAGAAAATAGTGTGATGTATGACTTGTGTTCTGTGAGTGTAAGTCATCCTTTCCACCGGAAGTCAAAAATTTAGATCATTTTTTATGAATTGCAGAGCAGATTGGCATAAGTGAGTGGAGTATTAAATTTACCATTGTATATTTAAAAGCATATATTTTTATGGTTTTATGTAAAAACATAAATTTTGGGAGTGCCTAATGTCCACGTTATGGGGGACAAGTAGTTTTACTTTTTCAATTATGTGGGTCAAGTGGGAGGTATAAGGGTGGATTTACAAGTGAATTTTTTACTAAGTGATTTTTTACAAATTGATATTAATCTTTTTGGAGGAATAAGGAAAAAGGACTTATAAAATTATATTAATGGGATGTATGAAGAGGTCAGATGTGATCTTTGTAAATTTTGAGTGATAAGGTTTGGAGAAATAAGGAGTGTTTCACTTTTTTGTAATCTTTGGAGTGATCAGTTTTTTAAGAAAAGCTCATTATTGTAGGAGGTTGAGTCAGTTTTTTTGAACGCATTTGCTTCCAAAATTTGCGAGCGTCAGATTCTCATTGTTTGAGAAAGCTTCAGTGGCAATGTTGTAAAAGATGAAAGGTTGATGATCTCAATACTCAATAAAGACATATTATTTGTGGTGTTCAAGTGTCCTAGATCTGCCCAAAATTGAATAAGGGGATCTTAGGTACACCATGTGTGTTTGTGATGACGAGTGTTTTTATGGCTTCATGTTGTTGTATTACATAAAGTCCAATATTAGCAAGCACAACACATGTAACGAAATAGCTGCAAGGCAGGAAAATTAAGCTCAACATGTGCAATTGTGTCACTACAACAAATAATCAAAGTTTTCAACATCGGAATTCTACTTCACTCAATACAATCAAGTTCATGAATCTGGAAACTCCAGCATTTCAAAGCAAAGTCTACATCAACGTTCTATCCAATACATTTATAACTTGTAATCCAAGTTATTGTTTTAAGTGAAACATTAAAAATTCATTGTTAATGAATTTTTAAGAGGACAAGTGAATTCATTGTTTTGAGTGAATCATTAAAATCATTGTAAGATTTCTTGGGTGCATTTTAGACAGTGTTCGACACTCTTCCTTTACGCAAAATCAAGTAATTGCACGAGTTTTTAAAGAAAACAAGCAACAAGTTTACATCTCCTGCAAGCGAGCATGAGTAGTCATTCAAGCAATTTGCATCAAGACAATACAAAGTTCAAACTTTCAAGCGAGCAAGCGTGAAATTCATTGCAGCAACCATCAAAGCAACCAAACAAGTTAAAAAAAACAAGAAATTTGAGATCGACATCAAGCAAGCGTGGCTATTCATTCAAGTGAGCATGAAGTCATCAAGTAAGTCAAGTGAGCATTCAAGCATACGCAATCGTCATCAAGCGAGAGTGAATTCCAGAGTTTAAGCAAGAAATTTATACAATTCTAGAAAGTGTTCCAAGCAAGCGCAATAAGCAACAAATCAAGCGAGCGTGCCATTCAAGCCACATAGCAAGCAAGCTTGTCCTTCAAGTACCAAAATCAAGTGAAACAGTTCAAAGCACGACATCTCCAACAAGAGAGCCTGATTTCAATTGAGCAAGTTCAGATGGCACAACATATTTAGTTGTTAAACATTCTTCACAGTTTGATCATCTCTAGTGATGAAGACATGGTGCACATCCGCAAAGAAAATCTTGTTGATCTTTCATGGCATCTACAACAAACACATGAAGCCATGGAGTTTCTTCAACTAGAGTCACAACTTCAAAGGAATGAATTGCAAGAAAAGAGTGATAGTTTCAAGTTTTTGAACCATCCAGATGATAAGTCATTCATCCCAACCGCTTCAAGTGTCGAATTTGTTTCAGTTCCAATTTCTTCCAAGCCCATCATCAAGCCATGGGAAGAAATTCAAAATAACAAGAATTGAAGAGGCTTAGGATATGTCAAAAATGACACCAACCTGCATATCCCAGATTCTTCCAAGCCAATTAAGTTTATCAGTGCAGGATTTCTTGCACAACTCACATCAGCAAGTTCCGAGAATGTTGCAGACAATCAGCAATGCATGCAACACAACGTTGCAGACAAACAGAATTGCACGCAACCTGAAGTTGAAGTCCAACCAAAATGTTCTCATTGTCAAAGAACTGGTCATATTGAAGATCAGTGTTTTGATCTCCATCCTTGTCGCCATTTTGGCAAGCCCAATCATTCCTCAAATAAATTTCGCAACCAACAATAATCAGTCAGATTGAAAATACATTATGAATGGATCGACCCTTGGAAATGGTCATCCACAGTCAAAATATTGTCTCAGTTATACAACCAAATACAATCACACATCGTGTGGCCAATAGTGAAAAGAAGATGGTACTCTCATGCAGTTTAACGGGGGAGTACACCAGTGTAAAATTCCTACACCTGAAGGGGGGAGTTCATGAATACTTTCCAGAGAAGTGTCTCTCCTTTCAGCTGACAAAGGGGGGAAAATGTCAATGAGATTGACAATGGTTTTTAGACTGAAAGTCTCGATAAAACCAGCAAATGTAGCCAGTGGGCATCTTCAACAAACAGTGGGCATCAACAAATTCGCCAGTGGGTAGTCGACAACAAAGAAGCAGTGAGCAGATTTTCAGCACAGCAAAAGCAACAGTGAGTTGTTTTTGACATCATCAACCAGTGGGCTTTGAACAAATTTTGTCAGTGGACAAAGGATGTTGATTTCATCCAAAGGACAGATGGATCCTTTTGCAACTTGGCATGTGATGGAGTTTTCAAGCAAAATTCAGAGATGAATCAGACATACATCTGAGTCATGGTCTCTTCAGATTGCAGTTTTTCAGCATCCAACTTTGGCAGTTTTTCAGGCATTGTTTTTTAGGATCAACATGAGAACTTGGAAGATGGTTCCTCGTTCTTATTTTGAATTTGTAATTGAAGGGGGGAATGTTAGCCTCTCTCACAAAACAATAATAAATCCAAAATAATAAATAAATAAATTAAATATTCCAAGTTAGGAATTTGTGCCTAACTCTTGGGTTGTTCCTCAAAGATTGGAGTTAGTTTAGATAACTCCTATCTTGGTGGGTGTTTGGTGAGAAATTATCTCAACCAAAGGAGTCTAAGATAGCATGGAATATATCAAGACATTGTCCCTCATCTATTTAAATTGTAACACTAAATTCTTTTAATAAGAGAGAATGATGAGAATACCATGAGGCTGAAGTCTCTTTTCTGCCAATATTTTGTGTTCGGCTTTTATGTGTGTTTTCTGTAATGTTTCTGAGTTAATTCATTTTCTATAGATTTCAGCGTTCTTAGTCTCCATGCATTGCGTTCTCCTTATAGCATAGTAAAGCAGTTAACCAATTGATCAGTGTTTCTTAATTGAGTCTTACAGAGAACTCCATTGCAAAATTACTTAATTATAACTGTATGAGTTATTTGACTCGTTTCGGTCATATTGTTTTTCATTACTGCTAGCTTAGTTCTACTACTATTTCATTATTTTCACAGCTAGTCATATTCTAGGAGTTAGTAATTCCTTCTTTACATTGACAAGGATCATTCGTAGACCAGTTAACTCGCATATACTGTGCTGACACTATTGAAATAAAAAGACTTACCCTGGGTTGATAATTAAATTAAGGAACAATAGAGTTGTCACAAAAAGTCACCTCTATCCAACCCAACAACTATGAACATACTCTCTATATAAAAGAAAGTGACTGTAAGCTTATTATTGTCATTTTATATGTGGATGATCTGATTTTTATAGGGAATGATGATTTCCTCATCATTGATTCAAAGCAGTCATGAAAAGTGAGTTTCAAATGACTGACTTGGGGTTTGTAAGATATTTTTTGGGCATAAAAGTGAATCAAACAAAGAATGGTATTCTTATCTCTCAAGAAAAGTATGTTGTGGACATTTTAGAGAGGTTTAATACACATAAAAGCAAGCCAACACCAACTCCAACAGCCATGGGGTTGAAGTTGAGCAAGGAATATTGCAGCAGCAATGCCAATCCGACATTATACAAAAGTATAGTGGGCAGCCTAATGTATATGACCGCAACTAGGCCTGATATAATGTATGCAGTGAGTTTGGTGTCGAGGTTCATGGAGACACCCAAAGAGACACAATGGTAAGAAACGAAAATAATTTTAAATTATGTCAATGGGACAAAGGAGTATGGCTCTTTGTACTCCGCACAGATGATTTTATGTTGGTTGGTTACACTGACAGTGACTCGGCAGGAAGTGTTGATGACAAAAAGAGCATGTAAGAATATGTTTTTCATTTGGGTTCAGGATCCATTTCATGGGCTTCCAAGAAGCAGCCAATAGTTTCATTGTCAACATCAGAAGCTAAATATATCGCCACAAAAATAGCAGTGTGTCAAGAAGTTTTGATGAGAAGGATATTGCGGGATTTATGTCATGATCAATATGGAACAACCACTAATTTTTGTGACAACAATTCAACAATTGCACTATCAAATAATTCTTTTTTTCACAAGAGGACAAATCACATTGATGTTAAATATCATTTCATAAGATAATTAGTTGACAATGGTGAGATTGTGTTGTAGCACTGCAAGTCAGAAGAAGAATTTGCAGACATCTTCACAAAGCCATTGGCATGTGATTTTTTTTTTGTCTCAGATTTTTTTTGGGAATGGTCAATGGTAGCAATTGTGATTAAGGGGGAGTGTTGGAAAATTATTCTCAACCACCGCGTTTAATTTTCTAAAAAAATCCATACTTCATTAAATTTTTTGGAAGTTGCAGATTGAGTTTGCAAAGAAGGACATCACATAAATGAAGTTCTAGACATAAGGAAAACTCCCCATTCCGCAAAATATTAAATAATTAAATTCAAATGAGAATTTAATGAAGGGTTGGAAGAAATGTTTGGTTAAAAATCGATTTTGCAAGTGTTATTTACTTCACGTAATCTCTGCAAAGTTCAGAAAGTCATTTTTGCCCATCCTATGTATTAAATTTTGTCTGTAAAGAATTAATTTCCTTAGATATATATGTTTTGATCATACATGTATGTGGCAGTTGAATGTAATGTGGCAGAGGTAAGTCTAAAAAAAAAAAGGGAGGAAATCGTGGAGAAAATTTTTGGTGGCCGCGTGAAAACAACCCTGGTGAATGTAAATCTCAGTAAGAACTCTTGTTTTACTGGTAAAGGATCCGCAACCTCCATATGTGAATTTATTTCATGTTTTTAAGTTATAATTTAAACTCTGGTTAGTGGCGATATGGTTCTGGAATATGTGAATGTATTTCATGTTTTGAAGTTATAATATAAAGTTTGGTTAGTGGCGATATGGTTCTGAAAATTTCATGTATCACTCTTACCACAAACACTCTGTTTTACTTTGTTTCACTGTGAGAAAAATTGTTTGATTTTATTTGCTCCACTATAGTTTCTATTTTAATCTCTGCCACTCTGTATTAAAAAGAATACTATTATGATTTCATTTCCGTAATTGTGTTGTATTGTTTAAAAACATTTCCGCAACTCTATGTGAACTATGTGTGTTGAGGAAGCATCCTCCTGTGTGTTTAATTTTTTTTTGAAAAATTGGGTCTATACCTTTTTAAAAGCTTGTAGTATTGTTCATTGATTTGAAAAAAATTATACAATTTTACAAAAATAAGGATTACGGAATTTAAAATAATTCGTCCAAAGTGTTGGGTATGTGTTATATTCTTTCCACGACTAGCCCCATGCGTTGTACGTTGCACCGGGCGCATGAAGGGGGTCACAAGGGGGGAGGCAGCCCCCACTGTTGGGGTCCGGGGCAGCGTCCCGGCGAATTTTTTTTTTTTGGTATGCGGTCCCACTGATATGCGGACCCACCCATGTTTTGTGCATGAGTTTGCACATGGTTTTGGGGTACGATGGTTTTCGACCCCTGGTATTTTGTAGATCCGGTCAAGGGAACTACGATTATGTTCTAATCTAGGGTTAATGGATTGGGGTTTATGTATGCTTCGGCATGTATATATATGTGTTGTAACACTAAAAGGAATATAATGAAAAATCAAGCTGGTCATCCCGATTTGGGATCCAGGGGAAAATCTCTGTGTTTATCTGTTTTATGTTTTATGCTCTCGCTATTGTTTATTTTCTGTTATAAGTTTTGTGTGTAGATAATTTCTGTTCAGGGATAAAACCTACACAAAGAAAAAATGCATATTAGAGATGTTAGGCAACATTAACTCCTACTAGGCTATCACCAGAGTGAAATTCCTCCTTTGAAACTCACCTTATGTATTATTCCATTGTTCCTCCTTTTGTGGGGAATTTTCGTCCCCTCAATGAATAACTCCAATGCCCTTAATGAATCAATGAATGCCTGAAGGAATTCCTCTATTGGCCATGCCCCACCTTTCTTAGAATTTTTTCTTCATGGCATCAATTCACTACCACAGTTATAACTATATATGAGTTGCGTGGACATGGACTCGACCCGTGTAACGACCCTATTAACGTAGTCCATCACAAATTAAATTTGTGCCTTCTTTCCCTTGCAGATTTTTCCAAATAATTATGGCTATAATATTTTCTTTCTCCAGCTGAATTCAGTGTATAGTCGGCTCATTTAAATCATACTAGTCATTTTCCCATGACTATCATTAATAGCCAACTTCCTAAGCAATATCTCTCTTCAAAATTTGGAATTCGTGTCTCAATATCTCAATAAGTTTTAATTTAACAGGGGTTGTCACAATTTGTAGCCCTTAATACACACAACTCAACTTCTTCGACTAGTCCTTTGTGAGTGTCCACCTCTATCTATATTCATGCACAAAAATTATCCAATTTTGACAAACACCATCCTCCATGTAGACAAATTGACCTAATTGGTTTCCAATGGCTTTTAGCACCTCTTCATCTAGAACATAAAAGGTAAACTAGGTATAATGGCCCAAATATTCTGATGAGCTTGCATCTCTCTAATGGGGTCAAAATTTATATTCCATCTTTGTATAAAAAGCCTTGATTTACCCCAATTCCAGTCATGGATCATGATATTCAAAAACTCGTTCTTATAGGGAAATATAGCACAAAAAACCCTTGGATGAGGATATGAATAATAATCTTCAACCCAATCAAAAGCTCCCAACTATCCTAAACCAAATCCACGACAAACAACGGCCTAATTAATTTCCCCATGAATATACCCACAATAGGAAATTCAATGAGCATGGGAACCTCCTAAAAACCAATATCTTCACCCACTATAAGGGTCACCACCCTACAAGTTTTCATAGTCTTATTACGCATAGACCGTCGTGAAGGATTCGAAGTTAGCTAGGATTTGTTAGACTGTGATTACATAGGCCGCAAAGGCGAGGTGACAGGAGGGGGTACACCATCAGTGTGAGGGGCGAAATTCATTGGAATAATAATGGGAAGAGGGTTGGAGCAACATCCAAAACATCCAGTGGAGGTGAGATCCTTTGATAGAATTCTTCATCCATGGGAAATATTCTTGTCGGACATAGACTATCTCGATTGAAATCCACCAACTCAATATTCGACAACATTCTATCAGTTATAATTATGTTCAAGCCCCAAAAATACACACAACCCAAATACATTCCACCTGTCACTAGAGAATCAACATGAAAACAACTTTAGGCACTGGAAGGAAAAGATCCTCTAGTGGATGTTTTTGAGGAACCCAACAGAAAAATACCCCATACATCCGTTTCTAGCGAAGGTTACTAGAGAAGGTTAGCGGGTGGAGGGTTTTGCGGATGTTTTCCACTCAGTGCGCTTATCATTAAACGTCGCCCCAGTGCTCTGGAATTGTGAAAACACTGGTGCACACAAAAACATTGGCACACCAGACATCATGCATTCCATACACACCCGCACGGTGCGTCGTATTATTATATAGCACCGGTGTGTCATAACTCTTCCGCGCCGGTGCATTATAAAACATCTCGCCAAAATCGAAACCACCCGGTGCCGTAGAAAGAAACTGCACTGGTGCATCATAAAACAGCACACCAAAACACAAACTGACTAGTGCATTCATAAGAAACAGAACCAGTGCACCTATAAACCACGCGCATCGGTAAAGGGTTAAATTAAAAAAATAATTACGGCAAAAAATCCGGATTTATCATTTTTCCAGTGCTCCTGAGCTCTCAATTACCAGTGCGCTCTACCATAGAACGCACCGGTGTTCAAAAAACATTGGCACACCAGATAACGTGCGTGACGTACACACCCGCTCGGGGTGTTTTATTATGGTAATGCACCGGTGCTTCACTACTCTTTCTCGCCGGTGCATCATAAAACACCGCACCAAAACAGAAACGTGTCAGTGTGTTCTTATCCAAGAGCACCGGTGCGCCTATAAAATACACACACCGGAATAGCGTTAAATAAAAAAAAAAATTAAGGCCAAAAAACCAATGCTTTACGACTATTCTGCACCAGTGCTTTAAGAATATTCCACCGTGGTGCATAATCAAAACATCGCGCCAAAACTGAAACATCCCAGTGCAGTGTTAAGTAACCGTGTCGGTGCATCATAAACAATGCTCCAAATCTGACACCGCCCGGTGCAGTTGTAAGTAAGCATACTGGTGCGCCTATAAAACCCCGCACACAAGAACAGGGTTAAAAAAAAAATGTACGGCCAAAAATGATCCAGGTGGATATCGGTGGCCACCCACCTATTCCATTTGGACCAGCACCATCAATTCTTGCAGCTTTTCACATTCAGCACAACTTACTAATTTTAGCAAGTTTTCGGGTCCTCCACTCTTGGAGCCATTTTGGGGGCTTAATGATCCAGGTGGATATTGTTGGCCACCCACCTATTCCATTTGAACCCCCATCATCAGTTCTTTCAGTTTTCAAGTTGCAGCATAACTTACTATTTTTAGCAGTTTTTCAGGTCCTGAACTTCTGGAGCCGTTTTGAGGCCCTAAACAACTTTTTTTTGGGTATCTTTTTACCAGCAAATATGATCATCAAATTCATCCCGAAATTTTTAGTCCTCGGATAGATCTTTCTAACGAGCCATTGAGCGCATCAAACGGAGATTAGGTGCCAAAGTTACGCCCCCGGGAAGTTGAACCACCAATTTACCCAAACGGGTGCCCACAGTTTTGGCGCCTCATCTCCTACGGTTAGGTTTTTGGACGTTTCGGATTCTACATTGTTTCTCAATAATAAATAGGCCCTCGAGCCTCATTGTAACATAGTTCAGAGGCCTGTAGCCGCCACATCTCTTCTCAGAGATAGCTACCAGTGCCCTAGCTAGTTTTATTTCCATTCTGTCTGTAAGCATATTTCTGTTATTAATGAAATGACGCATTATTTCCGTTGCATCTCTGTATTTATGGTTATGTGTTTATTCTGTTGCATTCCTGCATAAATCTGGATTAGTGGTATCAGAGCGGGTCTGCTCTTTCTTTGTTTTTCTTTGCATGTCCCCAACGCGGTCAGGGTATAAGGAGTTAGGGCTCGATCTGGTTGAACCCTTGCAAGATCAGCCTCGCAAACCCCGACGACCTCCCATGGCGAAAGAAAAGAAAGACGAGGGAGCAGGAGATCCTATCAAAATACTGCTCGAGGAGGCTCTCGAGAAACAAAGGAACGTGATGATGGATAACTTTGCTCAAATCCTTCAGCGACTGCCCACATATGGCGCATCTGCATCCAACAGCCACTCTGGAGGCGCCACTCCCTTCAAGGTACAGGTAAACTTTGACATTCCTATATTTGAAGGAAAAATATATGCAGACGCTGTAGACAGATGGTTAAATTTGTTGGAAGGGTATTTCTCGGTCCATGACTTCTCTGACCGAGAAAAGATTATTTTTGCACTCCTCAAAGCTGCCCCCCATGTCAAAGACTGGTGGGAAACCTACCGTGAGCAAGAGGGCGAAGGGGAACCCTCTTTGTTCTCGGCCACACCCACTTGGAATTCGTTCCGAGACGGCATCAAGGAACAATATTACCCCATGGGGAGCTATGAGGACAAATACATCCAATGGACCACGCTGCGGCAACAAAAGGATCAAGATGTGCACGAACTGACGAATCTGTTCCATACCCTGCGCACAAAGTTGGGTATTAAAGATTCGAAGAGACATTTGGTGCTCAAGTACCGCGGCTGTCTGCACAAACACATTCAGGAGGAAATGGAGTTCCTCGACATTACATCGCTTGGCACGGCATATCACTATGCCGCCAAGATCGAGCAGAAATTTAAGCAGAAGAAGCGAGACTTTGGATCTGCGAATCCGAAAGGTGCCCCCGAATCGAAGAACAAGGGGCAAGGCCAAAGCAATGCGACTCATAACAACACCACAAATCCAAATAAGGACACAGGGAAGTGGTGTGAATTTCATAACAGCCCCACTCACAGCACAAACGAGTGTCGGGCCAAACAGTCTTTGGTGGCTGAACTAAAGGCACCCGAATCAGATGCATTTTCTGATCCTGAGTTAGAACCAGAAAAAGGCAATGAAAAAGGGAAGCAGATCATTGATGCGGATCCCAGTGCCATTGTTTCCACCACCAAGATCCAGAAGGAGGGTCCAGAGGATCCAGAGGAGGGGGAGCGCCTCTTCCAGTCGCAGATGTGGGTAAAGGGTTCTCCGCTGCAATTTCTCGTCGATAGCGGAAGCCAAAAGAACCTCATTTCAGCAGAGGTCGTGAAGCAGCTCGGCCTACCGACCATAGCACACCCACAACCATATACCATCGGGTGGCTCCACCCAGGGGAGATCTCCGCATCCGCCAGCAGTGCTGCCTTCCATACAGTATCAAGCCATTCACGGATGAGGTATTGTGTGATGTTGCTCCTCTTGATGTATCTGATGTATTATTGGGCCAACCATACTTGTGGAGGCGACATGCTGTGTATGAGTCTAGGCCTCGTGCTGTTATTATTACTTTGGGAAATAACTTGTACAGGATACCAGAGGTAGTACCGCCTCCTGTCATCTCTTTGACTACTACAAAACAACGCAGTAAGATTGTTTCACAAACCAGGAAATTCATTTTCCTTATGACACTCACAGGGAAAGAAGAATATTGTGGCCACAACCTCGAAACAGGGCTCCCTTGCACGGCTGCAGCAGATGGACAAAGTTATGGTGGAATACGATGACAATTTCTCCTCACTCATAAAGGTTCCTCTACACTGTCAGGACAAGCACTCCATTGATTTGACTCCCAACGCACCACTGCCTGATGTTGCCATACATCCTGCAACTACGCATACAGAATCCAAACATGTACTGTCTAAGGCTGATAAAGAAACCAAATTTACTAAACGCATCCAGCATGTCCACCCACAGGTCCATGACATCTTCAATACATCTAATACTCAGTTCAACAGAATTTGCCTCATCTCATGGAGGATCTCAACGCAATGGGGACCATTGCTTCCTAAGGAGGGAGGAATCATCCAAGTGGATATCGGTGGCCAACCACCTATTCCATTTGGACCAGCACCATCAATTCTTGCAGCTTTTCACATTCAGCACAACTTACTATTTTTAGCAGGTTTTCGAGTCCTCCACTCTCGGAGCCGTTTTGGGGGCTTAATGATCCAGGTGGATATTGGTTTCCACCCACCTATTCCATTTGAACGCCCATCATCAGTTCTTTCAGTTTTTAAGTTGCAGCATAACTTACTATTTTTAGCAGTTTTTCGGGTCCTGAACTTCTGGAGCTGTTTTGAGGCCCTAAACGACTTTTTTTTGGGTATCATTTTACCAGCAAATTTTATCATCAAATTCATCCCGAAATTTGTAGTCCTCGAATAGATCTTTCTAACGAGCTATTGAGCGCATCAAACGGAGATCAGGTGCCAAAGTTACGCCCCCGGGAAGTTGAACCACCAATTTACCCAAAGGGGTGCCCACAGTTTTGGCGCCTCATCTCCTACGGTTAGGTTTTTGGACGTTTCGGATTCTACATTGTTTCTCAATAATAAATATGCCCTCGAGCCTCATTGTAACACAGTTCAGAGGCCTGTAGCCGCCACATCTCTTCTCAGAGATAGCTACCAGTGCCCTAGCTATTTTATTTCCATTATGTCTGTAAGCATATTTCTGTTATTAATGAAATGACGCATTATTTCATTGCATCTACGTATTTATGTGGTTATGTGTTTGATACATTTGCGTTCTGCATAAATCGTGGATAGAGTGTATCAAAGTGGAGTGCTGCTCTTTCTTTGTTTTTCTTTGCATGTCCCCAACCCGGTCAGGGTATAAGGAGTTAGGGCTCGATCTGGCTGAACCCTTGCAAGATCAGCCTCGCAAACCCCGACGACCTCCCATGGCGGAAGAAAAGAAAGACGAGGGAGCAGGAGATCCTATCAAAATACTTCTCGAGGAGGCCCTCGAGAAACAAAGGAACGCGATGATGGATAACTTTTCTCAAATCCTTCAACGACTGCCCACATATGGCGCATCTGCATCCAACAACCACTCTGGAGGTGCCACTCCCTTCAAGGTACATGTAAACTTTGACATTCCTATATTTGAAGGAAACACAGATGCAGACGCCGTAGACAGATGGTTAAATTTTCTGGAAGGGTATTTCTCGGTCCATGACTTCTCTGACCGAGAAAAGATTATTTTTGCACTCCTCAAAGCTGCCCCCCATGTCAAAGACTGGTGGGAAACCTACCGTGAGCAAGAGGGCGAAGGGGAACCCTCTCTGTTCTCCGCCACACCCACTTGGAATTTGTTCTGAGACGGCATCAAGGAACAATATTACCCCGTGGGGAGCTATGAGGACAAATAAATCCAATGGACCACGCTGCGGCAACAAAAGGGTCAAGATGTGCACGAACTGACGAATATGTTCCATATCCTGCGCACAAAGTTGGGTATTAAAGATTCGGAGAGACATTTGGTGCTCAAGTACCGTGGCTGTCTACACAAACACATTCAGGAGGAAATGGAATTCCTCGACATTACATCACTTGGCACGACATATTGTTATGCCGCCAAGATCGAGCAGAAATTTAAGCAGAAGAAGCGAGACTTTGGATCTGCGAATCTGAAAGGTGCCCCTGAACTGAAGAACAAGGGGCAAGGCCAAAGCAATGCGACTTAGAACAACACCAAAAATCCAAAGAAGGACACAGGGAAGTGGTGTGACTTTCATAATAGCCCCACTCACAGCACAAACGAGTGTCGGGCCAAACAGTCTTTGGTGGCCGAACTAAAGGCAACCGAATCAGATGCATTTTCTGATCCTGAGTTAGAACCAGACAAAGGCAATGAAAAAGGGAAGGAGATCATTGATGCGGATCCCAGTGCCATTGTTGCCACCACCAAGATCCAAAAGGAGGGTCCAGAGGATCCATAGGAGGGGGAGCACCTCTTCCAGTCGCAGATGTGGGTAAAGGGTTCTCCGCTGCAATTTCTCGTCGATAGCGGAAGCCAAAAGAACCTCATTTCAGCAGAGGTCATGAAGCGGCTCGGCCTACCGACCATAGCACACCCCTGGCTGTGCTGTGGGTGGCTCACCTTGGGGAGATCTCACTTTGTCAGCCCGGCCCGGTCTTGCTTCCATACGATGTCGAAGCCATTCACGGATGAGGTATTGTGTGATGTTGCTCCTCTTGGTGGGCGATGTATTATTGGGCCAACCATACTTGTGGAGAGGCGACATGATGTGTCAGGAGTCTGGGCACTGTGTTTGTTATTATTACTTTGGGAAATAACTTGTACAGGATACCAGAGGTAGTACCGCCTCCTGTCATCTCTTTGACTACTGCAAAATAACGCAGTAAGATTGTTTCCCAAACCAGGAAATTCATTTTCCTTATGAATCACTCACAGGGAAAGAATAATATTGTGGCCAAAACCTCAAAACAGGGCTCCCTTGCACGGCTGCAGCAAATGGACAAAGTTATGGTGGAATACGATGACAATTTCTCCTCACTCATAAAGGTTCCTCTACACTATCAGGACAAGCACTCCATTGATTTGACTCCCAACGCACCACCGCCTGATGTTGCCATACATCCTGCAACTACACATACAGAATCCAAACATGTACTGTCTAAGGCTGATAAAGAAACCAAATTTACTAAACGCATCCAACATGTCCACCCGCAGGTCCATGACATCTTCAATACATCTAATACTCAGTTCAACAGAATTTGCCTCATCTCATGGAGGATCTCAACGCAATGGGGACCATTGCTTCCTAAGGAGGGAGGAATGATCCAGGTGGATATCGGTGGCCACCCACCTATTCCATTTGGACAGCACCATCAATTCTTACAGCTTTTCACATTCAGCACAACTTACTATTTTTAGCAGGTTTTCGGATCCTCCACTCTCGGAGCCGTTTTGGGGGCTTAATGATCCAGGTGGATATTGGTGGCCACCCACCTATTCCATTTGAACCCCCATCATCAGTTCTTTCAGTTTTCAAGTTGCAGCATAACTTACTATTTTTAGCATTTTTTCGGGTCCTGAACTTCCGGAGCCGTTTTGAGGCCCTAAACGACTTTTTTTTGGGTATCATTTTACCAGCGAATTTGATCATCAAATTCATCCCGAAAGTTGTAGTCCTCGGATAGATATTTCTAACGAGCTATTGAGTGCATCAAACGGAGATCAGGTGCCAAAGTTACGCCCCCGGGAAGTTGAACCACCAATTTACCCAAACGGGTGCCTACAGTTTTGGCGCCTCATCTCCTACGGTTAGGTTTTTGGACGTTTCGGATTCTACATTGTTTCTCAATAATAAATAGGCCCTCGAGCCTCATTGTAACACAGTTCAGAGGCCTGTAGCTGCCACATCTCTTCTCAGAGATAGCTACCAGTGCCCTAGCTATTTTATTTCCATTATCTCTGTAAGCATATTTATGTTATTAATGAAATGACGCATTATTTCCGCTGCATCTCTGTATTTATGGTTATGTGTTTATTCTGTTGCATTCCTGCATAAAATCCGGATCAGTGGTATCAAAGCAGGTCTGCTCTTTCTTTGTTTTTCTTTGCATGTCCCCAACGCGGTCAGGGTATAAGGAGTTAGGGCTCGATCTGGTTGAACCCTTGCAAGATCAGCCTCGCAAACCCTGATGACCTCCCATGGCGGAAGAAAAGAAAGACGAGGGAGCAGGAGATCCTATCAAAATACTGCTCGAGGAGGCCCTCGAGAAACAAAGGAACGCGATGATGGATAACTTTGCTCAAATCCTTCTTACACATCTGTACATCATCCAACAACCACTCAGGAAGTTTTGTTGCCTTCAGAGTCTGGTGGCTTTGACATTCCTATATTTGAAGGAAAAATAGATTTACGGTGCCATTAACGGTCAGTGAGATTGTTGGAAGGGTGTCTTCTCGGTCCATGACTATACGGCAGGAAAAGATTGTTTTTCACTCCTGTCCCCCCATGTCAAGGCCAGGTGAGCTCCAAATAGTAAGGAGTGAAGGGGAACCCTCTCTGTTCTCCGCCACACCCACTTGGAATTCGTTCCGAGACGACATCAATGAACAATATTACCCCGTGGGGAGCTATGAGGACAAATACATCCAATGGACCACGCTGCGGCAACAAAAGGATCAAGATGTGCACGAATTGACGAATCTGCTCCATACCCTGCGCACAAAGTTGGGTATTAAAGATTTGGAGAGACATTTGGTGCTCAAGTACCGCGGCTGTCTACACAAACACATTCAGGAGGAAATGGAATTCCTCGACATTACATCGCTTGGCACGGCATATCGCTATGCCGCCAAGATCGAGCAGAAATTTAAGCAGAAGAAGCGAGACTTTGGATGCGAAAATAGAAGGTGCCCCCGAACCGAAGAACAAGGGGTAAGGCCAAAGCAATGCGACTCAGAACAACACCACAAATCCAAAGAAGGACACAGGGAAGTGGTGTGAATTTCATAACAGCCCCACTCACAGCACAAACGAGTGTCGGGCCAAGCAGTCTTTGGTGGCTGAACTAAAGGCACCCGAATCAGATGCATTTTCTGATCCTGAGTTAGAACCAGACAAAGGCAATGAAAAAGGGAAGCAGATCATTGATGCGGATCCCAGTGCCATTGTTGCCACCAAGATCAAGGAGGTCGGAGGATCCGGAAGGAGAGAGCGCCTCTTCCCGATCGCGGATGTGGGTAAAGGGTTCTCCTTCTGTTTCAATCAGTGGCGAGCCAAAGAACCTGTTTTAGCGAGTTCGCCCGACGACTCGGCTACTTGAGCCATATCACCTCCACAGACGTGCTCATAATGGCGGCTCCACCGGGGAAGATCTGCGCCAGCCGGCGGTCGCCTTCCATCGGGCTCAGGCGGCCTACGGACGGTGGCGCGGTGGGCGCTCCCTCTTTCTGACCTTGACGATGCTGTGTTGGGCCAGCCACCAGAGGTGGAGCGACATGCGTGAGTAATAGGCCTCGTGCTGTTATTATTACTTTGGAAATAACTTGTACAGGATACCAGAGGTAGTACCGCCTCCTGTCATCTCTTTGACTACTGCGAAACAATGCAGTAAGATTTTTTCCCAAACCAGGAAATTCATTTTCCTTACGACTCACTCACAGGGAAAGAAGAATATTGTGGCCACAACCTCGAAACAGGGCTCCCTTGCACGGCTGCAGCAGATGGACAAAGTTATGGAGGAATACGATGACAATTTCTCCTCACTCATAAAGGTTCCTCTACACTGTCAGGACAAGCACTCCATTGATTTGACTCCCAACGCACCATCGCCTGATGTTGCCATACATCCTGCAACTACACATACAAAATCCAAACATGTACTGTCTAAGGCTGATAAAGAAACCAAATTTACTAAACACATCCAGCATGTCCTCCCGCAGGTCCATGACATCTTCAATACATCTAATACTCAGTTCGACAGAATTTGCCTCATCTCATGGAGGATCTCAACCCAATGGGGACCATTGCTTCCTAAGGAGGGAGGAATGATCCAGGTGGATATCGGTGACCACCCACCTATTCCATTTGGACTAGCACCATCAATTCTTCTAGCTTTTCACATTCAGCACAACTTACTATTTTTAACTGGTTTTCGGGTCCTCCACTCTCGGAGCCGTTTTGGGGGCTTAATGATCCAGGTGGATATTGGTGGCCACCCACCTATTCCATTTGAACCCCCATCATCAGTTCTTTCAGTTTTCTTGTTGCAGCATAACTTACTATTTTTAGCAGTTTTTTTGGGTCCCGAACTTCCGGAGCCGTTTTGAGGCCCTAAACGACGTTTTTTGGGTATCGTTTTACCAACAAATTTGATCATCAAAATTTTCCTGAAAGTTGTAGTCCTCGGATATATCTTTCTAACGAGCTATTGAGCGCATCAAACGGAGATCGGGTTGCAAATTTATGCCCCCGAGGAGTTGAATCACCAATTTACCCAAACAGGCGCCCAGAGTTTTGGCGCCTCATCTCCTACGGTTAGGTTTTTGGACGTTTCGGATTCTACATTATTTCTCAATAATAAATAGGCCCTCGAGCCTCATTTTGACACAGTTCAGAGGCCTATAGCCACCACATCTCTTCTCAGAGATAGCTACCAGCGCCCTAGCTATTTTATTTCCATTATGTCTGTAAGCATATTTTTGTTATTAATGAAATGACACATTATTTCTGCTGCATCTCTGTGTTTATGGTTATGTGTTTATTCTGTTGCGTTCCTGCATAAATATGGATCAGTGGTATCAAACCAGGTCTGCTCTTTCTTTGTTTTTATTTGCATGTCCCCAACGCGGTCAGGGTATAAGGAGTCAGGGCTCGATCTGGTTGAACCCTTGCAAGATCAGCCTCATAAACCCTGACGACCTCCCATGGCGGAAGAAAAGAAAGACGAGGGAGCAGGAGATACTATAGAAATATTTCTCGAGGAGGCCCTTGAGAAACAAAGGAACGCAATGATGGATAAATTTTCTCAAATCCTTCAATGACTGCCCACATATGGCGCTACTGCATCCAACATCCACTCTGGAGGTGCCACTCCCTTCAAGGTACAGGTAAACTTTGACATTCCTATATTTGAAGGAAAAATATATGCAGACGCCATAGACAGATGGTTAAATTTGCTGGAAGGATATTTCTTGGTCCATGACTTCTCTGACTGAGAAAATATTATTTTTGCACTCCTCAAAGCTGCCCCCATGTCAAAGACTCGTGGGAAACCTACCGTGAGCAAGAGGGCATAGGGGAACCCTCTCTGTTCTCCGCCACACCCACTTGGAATTAATTCTGAGATGGCATCAAGGAACAATATTACCCCGTGGGGAGCTATGAGGACAAATACATCCAATGGACCACGCTGCGGCAACAAAAGGATCAAGATGTGCACGAACTAACGAATCTGTTCCATACCCTACGCACAAAGTTGGGTATTAAAGATTTGGAGAGACATTTGGTGCTCAAGTACCACAGCTGTCTGCACAAACACATTCAGGAGGAAATGGAATTCCTTTACATTACATCGCTTGGCACGGCATATCGCTATGCTGCCAAGATTGAGCAGAAATTTAAGCAAAAGAATCGAGACTTTGGATCTGCGAATCTGAAAGGTGCCCCCAAACCGAAGAGCAAGGGGCAAGGCCAAAGCAATGCAACTCAGAACAACACCACAAATCCAAAGAAGGACACAGGGAAGTGGTGTGACTTTCCTAACAGCCCCACTTACAGCACAAATGAGTGTTGGGGCAAACAGTCTTTGGTGGCCGAATAAAGGCACCCGAATCAGATGCATTTTCTGATCCTGAGTTAGAACCAGACAAAGGCAATGAAAAAGGGAAGCAGATCATTGATGCGGATCCCAGTGCCATTGTTGCCACCACCAAGATCCATAAGGAGGGTCCAGAGGATCCAGAGGAGGGGGAGCGCCTCTTCCAGTCGCAGATGTGCGTAAAGGGTTCTCCGCTGCAATTTATCGTCGACAGCGGAAGCCAAAAGAACCTCATTTTAGGAGAGGTCTTGAAGCGGCTCGGCCTACCGACCATAGCACACCCACAGCCATATACCATCGGGTGGCTCCACCCAGGGAGAGATCTTCGCATCCGCCAGCAGTGCCGCCTTCCATACAGTATCAAGCCATTCATGGATGA
The DNA here is from genome assembly GCA_034641835.2 of Pinus albicaulis. NCBI lineage: Eukaryota > Viridiplantae > Streptophyta > Pinopsida > Pinales > Pinaceae > Pinus > Pinus albicaulis. Next base: position 1,421,093,999 of record CM076581.1, on the reverse strand, counting down.
TGTATTGTGTGATGTTGCTCCTCTTCATGTAGTTGATGTAGTATTGGGCTAACCATACTTGTGGAGGCGTCATGCTGTGTATGATTCTAGGCCTCGTGCTGTTATTATTACTTTGGGAAATAAATTGTATAGGATACCAGAGGTAGTACCGCCTCCTGTCATCTCTTTGACTACTGCAAAACAACGCAGTAAGATTGTTTCCCAAACCAGGAAATTCGTTTTCCTTGCGACTCACTCACATGGAAAGAAGAATATTGTGGCCAAAACCTCGAAACAGGGCTCCCTTGCATGGATGCAGCAGATGGACAAAGTTATGGAGGAATACGATGACAATTTATCCTCACTCATAAAGGTTCCTTTACACTGTCAGGACAAGCACTCCATTGATTTGACTGCCAACGCACCACCGCCTGATGTTGCCATACATCCTGCAAGTACACATACAGAATCCAAACATGTACTGTCTAAGGCTGATAAAGAAACCAAATTTACTAAACGCATCCAACATGTCCACCCGCAGGTACATGACATCTTCAATACATCTAATACTCAGTTCAACAGAATTTGCCTCATCTCATGGAGGATCTCAATGCAATGGGGACCATTGCTTCCTAAGGAGGGAGGAATGATCCAAGTGGATATCGGTGGCCACCCACCTATTCCATTTGGACTAGCACCATCAATTCTTGCATCTTTTCACATTCAGCACAACTTACTATTTTTAGCAGGTTTTCGGGTCCTCCACTCTCGGAGCCGTTTTGGGGGCTTAATGATCCGGGTGGATATTGGTGGCCACCCACCTATTCCATTTGAACCCCCATCATCAGTTCTTTTATTTTTCCAGTTGCAGCATAACTTACTATTTTTAGCAGTTTTTTTGGGTCTTGAACTTCCGGAGCCGTTTTGAGGCCCTAAACGACGTTTTTTGGGTATCGTTTTACCAGCAAATGTGTTCATCAAATTCATCCTGAAAGTTGTAGTCCTCGGATAGATCTTTCTAACCAGCTATTGAGCGCATCAAATGGACATCAGGTGCCAAATTTATGCCCCCGGGAAGTTGAACCACCAATTTACCCAAACGGGCGGCCACAGTTTTGGCGCCTCATCTCCTACAGTTAGGTTTTTGGACATTTCAGATTCTACATTGTTTCTCAATAATAAATAGGCCCTCGAGCCTCATTGTAACACAGTTCTGAGGCCTGTAGCTACCACATCTCTTCTCAAAGATAGCTACTTGTGCCCTAGCTATTTTATTTCCTTTATGTATGTAAGCATATTTCTGTTATTAATGAAATGACGCATTATTTCCGTTGCATCTCTGTATTTATGGTTATGTGTTTATTATGTTGTGTTCCTGCATAAATCCGGATCAGTGGTATCAAAGCGGGTCTACTCCTTCTTTGTTTTTCTTTGCATGTCCCTAATGCGATCAGGGTATAAGGAGTTAGGGCTTGATCTGGTTGAACGCTTGCAAGATCAGCCTCGCAAACCCCGATGACCTCCCATGGCAGAAGAAAAGAAAGACGAGGGAGCAGGAGATCCTATCAAAATATTGCTCGAGGAGGCCCTCGAGAAACAAAGGAACGTGATGATGGATAACTTTTCTCAAATCCTTCAATGACTGCTCACATATGGCACATCTGCATCCAACAACCACTCTTGAGGTGCCACTCCCTTCAAGGTACAGGTAAACTTTGACATTGCTATATTTGAACGAAAAATATATGAAGACGCCGTAGATAGATGGTTAAATTTGCTGGAAGGGTATTTCTCGGTCCGTGACTTCTACGACCGAGAAAGGATTATTTTTGCACTCCTCAAAGCTGCCCCCCATGTCAAAGACTCGTGGGAAACCTACCGTGAGCAAGAGGGCGAAGGGGAACCCCCTCTGTTCTCCGCCACACCCACTTGGAATTCGTTTCGAGATGGCATCAAGGAACAATATTACCTCGTGGGGAGCTATGAGGACAAATACATCCAATGGACCATGCTGTTGCAACAAAAGGATCAAGATGTGCACGAACTGACGAATCTATTCCATACCCTGCGCACAAAGTTGGGTATTAAAGATTCAGAGAGACATTTGGTGCTCAAGTACCGTGACTGTCTGGAAAAACACATTTAGGAGGAAATGGAATTCCTCGACATTACATCGCTTGGCACGGCATATCGCTATGCCACCAAGATTGAGTAGAAACTTAAGCAGAAGAAGCGAGACTTTGGATCTGCGAATCTAAAAGGTGCCCCCGAACCGAAGAACAAGGGGCAAGGCCAAAGCAATGCGACTCAGAAAAACACCACAAATCCAAAGAAGGACATAGGGAAGTGGTGTGACTTTCATAACAGGCCCACTCACAGCACAAACGAGTGTCGGGCCAAACAGTCTTTGGTGGCCGAACTATAGGCACCCGAATCAGATGCATTTTCTGATCCTAAGTTAGAACTAGACAAAGGCAATGAAAAAGGGAAGCATATCATTGATGCGGATCCCAGTGCCATTGTTGCCACCACCAAGATCCAGAAGGAGGGTCCAGAGGATCCAGAGGAGGGGGAGCGCCTCTTCTAGTCGCAGATGTGAGTAAAGGGTTATCTGTTGCAATTTCTCATCGATAGCAGAAGCCAAAAGAACCTCATTTCAGTAGAGGTCGTAAAGCGGCTCGGCCTACCGACCATAGCACACCCACAGCCATATACCACCGGGTGGCTCCACCCAGGGAGAGATCTTTGCATCCACCAGCAGTGCCGCCTTCTATACAGTATCAAGCCATTCACGGATGAGGTATTGTGTGATGTTGCTCCTCTTGATGTAGTTGATGTATTAGTGGGCCAACCATACTTGTGGAGGCGACATGCTATGTATGAGTCTAGGCCTCGTGCTGTTATTATTACTTTGGGAAATAACTTGTACAGGATACCAGAGGTAGTACCGCCTCCTGTCATCTCTTTGACTACTGCAAAACAACGCAGTAAGATTGTTTCCCAAACCATGAAATTCATTTTCCTTACGACTCATTCACTGGGAAAGAAGAATATTGTGGCCAAAACCTCGAAACAAGGCTCCCTTGCACGGCTGCAACAGATGGACAAAGTTATGGAGGAATACAATGACAATTTATCCTCACTCATAAAGGTTCCTTTACACTGTCAGGACAAGCACTCCATTGATTTGACTCCCAGCGCACCACCTCCTGATGTTGCCATACATCCTACAACTACACATACAAAATCCAAACATGTACTGTCTAAGGTTGATAAAGAAACCAAATTTACTAAACGCATCCAGCATGTCCACCCATAGGTCCATGACATCTTTAATACATCTAATACTCAGTTCAACAGAATTTTCCTCATATCATGGAGGATCTCAACGCAATGGGGACCATTGCTTCCTAAGGAGGGAGGAATGATTCAGGTGGATATCGGTGTCCACCCACCTATTCCATTTGGACCAGCACCATCAATTCTTGCAGCTTTTCACATTCAACACAACTTACTATTTTTAGCAGGTTTTCGAGTCCTCCACTCTCGAAGCCGTTTTGGGGGCTTAATGATCCAGGTGGATATTGGTGGCCACCCACCTATTCCATTTTAACCCCCATCATCAGTTCTTTCATTTTTCTAGTTGCAGCATAACTTACTATTTTTAGTAATTTTTTTGGGTCCTGAACTTTCGGAGCCTTTTTGAGGCCCTAAACGACGTTTTTTGGGTATTGTTTTTACCGAAAGTTGTATTCCTTGGATACATCTTTCTAACGAGCTATTGAGCGCATCAAACAGAGATTAGGTGCCAAAGTTATGCCCCCGGGAAGTTGAACCACCAATTTACCCAAACAGGCGCCCACAGTTTTGGCGCCTCATCTCCTACGGTTAGGTTTTTGGACGTTTCGGATTCTACATTGTTTCTCAATAATAAATAGGCCCTCGAGCCTCATTGTGACATAGGTCAGAGGCTTGTAGCCACCACATCTCTTCTCAGAGATAGCTACCAGCGCCCTAGCTATTTTATTTTCATTATGTCTGTAAGCATATTTCTGTTATTAATGAAATGACGCATTATTTCCGTTGCATCTATGTATTTATGGTTATGTGTTTATTCTGTTGCTTTCCTGCATAAATCCAGATCATCAAGGTAGCCATTGTTTCTCATGTTGAAGATTATTGATTTCTTTGTCTATTCACACTTTGTGCATTCTCGTGTTGTTCAACAGAGTTGCAGTGCTGCTTAGCACAAGGAATTATTGTTTAGGAATTCCTTCTCCGTCGAAGAGAGGCCTCTTGAAGGAGTTTCTCTTCATTTTCTTGACATCCAGGCTTGAGGCCAAGCATTTCCTCCAGCTACAACGTTATTTCTGCTCAAGTATAACGTTGTGTTGCAGGGTGTTGTAGTGAAGGTTCTACAACACTAATTTCGGAGCTATTTTTTAGAGGAGGGAGACTCATTGCCTTTGGAGGATTATTGAGGGGGAATTTGAGCTGATTCCCATTATATTTGGCATCATTCCAACCATTTTTCATCACCTACAGTGTCGTCCCTCTCATTGACTATGTTATTTTCATTGAGTATATGCAGTGAGGGTTGCAGTATTGGTTTGGAGGGGTAGATCTTCAGTGTTAGGATCAGCCTTTCACTTGGAAGATATCTTAGAGGAATTATATTCAACTCGTGCATCATCTTCAGCCTTATTCATTCATTTCCAGTTTCTGAGTTGCAGCTTCTACCCATCAACTCCGCCATTTCTGCAGAATTGCCATTTTGTACTTGATTTAGCCAATCCTTTTAAGGATTGTTGTATTATTGTTTTCAAGGGTTGAGAGCTTTCTCCCCCATTTATTTGAGCCATATATTTTCATATCCATGTATTGAAATCATTTTTTAGCAGTTATCCATAATAGATTGTGTTATCATAGCCAAGAGTTTCACATATGTAGCAGTGTTCTTCCATTTCCTGTACATGTTCTATTGAGGCTTGTATTGCCTATCTTGAGTGACTTTTTCCTCAGGGGATTGTACTCTTTGCGGCTATATTTTACATTTATTGGCTATTTACATCTTCATGTACTTAGGCTCATAAAAATAACGTTTTCATTCCATTATATGTGCTTGCATTTACTACAGTCCCTTCATCGGGCATTTTCTCAAGACAACTAGGTGTGGGAGACCTATTTAACCCACCTAGAAAGATTTATTTGGAGCCTCCTCTTGGATCTAGGACTTAGACACATTGATCTAAGGGATCCAGGTTCTTGTTTCAATTCTTGTAGCATCCATTCCTATAAAATAAATTTTCTATTCATGCCTTGCTAGCTGTTCCAGAATTGGAATATTACAGTGGTATGAAAGCATATTTCTTGGCTCAGCCTGTGAGTGTTAGCCCAAGAATAAAAAATGATATTAGAATGATGAAGAAGATTAGATTAATCTCATCAGTGTTTGGATATAAGAAGAGCCTCTCCAAATAGGAAGAGAAAAAATAAGAGGAAGGACCATGCACTTCCTATTCTCATGAAGGAGAAGAAGACAAGAATGAAGGATACTTCGATCATAAGATTCTAATTAATTACCTTGTTGAGTTGAAATCTCAACCTAGAGCTTTGACAAAGACTCTATATTTTACACAATTCATCCAGTGGAAGGAAATGAAGAGACCATGCAACAAAAGAGAGATCAAAGGCAATAGATTCCTATTGTCTACATTTGATGGGTCAACTACAACAAGACCTTAGGCAAGAAAGTTTGAGGCATTCTTCCTACTACATCCAGTGGTAGAGAGGGAGGAAGAAGAGGTTGCAGCGATGCACTTGGAGGGTGAAGCCAATGTTTGGTGCTTATCCACTTGAGCCATGTAAGGGTGAATAATTTTGCAGAGTTCGCTCAAGGGTTGATTAGGACCTTTGATGAAGATAGATCAGAGGAGAGAAGGCCCACACCACCATGGGAGGAGACATGTACCAGCACTGTCACAGTGTTGGAAGAGAAGTCTTCTACATCTGAAAATGGGGGAGCCATTTCATTGGAGAAAATAACTATTGCAGCCATACAAGGAGATCCCAAGTTCCATCAAGGTATGAATGGAGTTCCACTTTCTATTCCAGCAAATATTTTATTCTAGGAATTCCTATTTAAATGACCAAGAATCATCATATACTGCTAGCCTAGAGTAGCAAGATTGCACTACGTTGTGCAACATGGAAAAATTCAAGGAGGAGCAGATAGAAGATGGAAGACATCATAGGATGGATAACATCTCTCATGCTTGTGTTTGACATTCCTTGAGCCACACACATCATGATGGGAGATTTTTTCCTACCACCTATTTTGGCCCTTATAGGATCAAATTGATGCTTGAGAAGATTCTGTTTCAAAATCCCATGAAGTGCAAAGACAACAATCTGATTTGGGAGGATGGTAGCCCTCATGGTAGGAGTACCAAGATGAAGAGAAGAAGGAGACATCCACAAGTGGTTGAGTGGATGTGGTTGATGAGAAAGAAGATGGGAGGCTACTTGCAAATTTATGATACTGGACAGCAGGAGGCTTGGCTGCATTGGTTACTCTTGAAAGAGTTTGGTCATCATCCTCTTTCTAAGGGTATGTGGTAGGATAATTGCATCTTTGAGTAGCATAGAGTATGGATGCATGGTGTTGGTATGATATTCATATCATTCATTGTGTTCTAATTACATGATTTGTATGATGGAAGTATGGGGAGGCAGAAAAATATTTTGTTTCTTTTCTTGTTCTTGGGAAAGCAAGAGAAAATTTTCTTTCACACTTTACATGATGTTGCAGGAGGAGGATATGGAATTATCTCCTTGGCCTTAGATGATAAGGAGGTACTTCCACCTTGGGAGGAACTTCTTATGTGTAGCAACATTATGGGAGATATATTTGAGAATTATCATGTCAAAAAATGGAGCTATGAGTTGGCAAAAGCTTATTTTCAGAGGCCAACAACGCTGTCACTTGGGAGCTTGGGGTTATTGATGGAGTATCCCCAGGATCACTTCAAACCTGATGCAATTGGTGGACAAGGAGGAGGTAAGAATGATGGGGTAGTGGATGGATACATCTATTATGTTGTTATAATCTTAATTTCTATAGTCTTCTTGACTTGGATTTCCAAGTATAAGGAGGGTGATCTTCATGTAGCATATGGTACATTCCTCTTCCTGGGAGTGTGTCATACCACTATGGAGGAGTAATAGATATACATGTTCATCATATTACTCGCAAAACGTGGTAAAAATATTGTTTTTTCATCCATGAATTATTTAACACAACATTTGGATACTCTTACCATTCATTTTCGGTGCATTGCTCCACAAGAGGGCAAGCTTTTCATTAAGCTCCATGGACAACATTGGGCCAATTTGTATGATGGAGACAACAATATTTTATATGGCCTTGGGAAAGTGTTTTCTTTCATGTATGTTCAATTTATGTACCTAGCCACTTGCTACTTATCAGTAGATATCATGACATACATAATTATCCATGTGACACAAAACAACTTGCCATATGATTTTCTAAAGAAACAGTTTGGAAAACTGCGCTGTCACTATTGGGAAAATTGTTGGTACTCTCTTGCACCATATGAAACCTTCATAATTTTCATCATTTTGTTGCTGATCATGATTTAATTTTCTAATATTGATTTTATATGTATTAGAAGCATTATTGGGAGGGAGACACATGAGTTGGATGTGTCCCTTGGGGAAGGAGATTCCCACACTTTTTTCATTGCATGCTCTAATGGGAGCATGAGAGGAGATATGGCCACTACAGCCAAACACTTGTTTTATTTTGTTGAGGTGGCCCATGTGATTTATGGGATGCCATATGGTGATGGTTTCCTATCCATCACATATGGATTGATTTGGGCCTGCTTGATTCACAGTGTTGGAGGAAAGAAATTTGGGGATCTAGTCTTCATCTTGGCACTTGAGGGAAACTATTTTGCAGCCCAGGATCAACATTTTCTCTGCACTAATCATGAGTGGAGAAGATTACAGCGTGGGGTAGGCTATGATTCTTACCATATTAATATTTTTATCCCACCTTCATTTCTAGAGCTTGAGGTGGAAGGAGATTTTTAGGAGTTTCCATGTTGGGAGGTAACTCATTTTGTATGGATGATTGCTTGGGGGATGGAGGATCCACATGGGGAAGATTTTCCTCAACACATTTTAGACTCCATGCCTTGGGTGGAGACTTTCCAGTTCTATCCTTACAGTTTCTTTAGGACAAGCAACATTTGGGAGGGGAGCACTGCAATATTCCCATTTTAGTACCCAGCTAAATGGAATATTAAAATTTGTTTTGATCACCTAGCAGCTAAAATAATTGGGTAAGGAAGCCCATGATTATTAAAACGTGAATAAAATCCCTCATAGTATGAAAGGGGAATCATTATTGGAGCTGGATTCCACACCCTCATGTGTGAATACGATCATTTGCAGGTGGACAAGGTCAAGTTTCACCAAGTCAACAGCGCTGGGGTAGGAGGTGGAGATTACTTAGAGAAACAATGCAATATGAATGGGAAGAGGTTTATTTGGTGAAGGAAACCATAATAAGTGGGACCCATGCTGAGAGGGATCTCAATTGTTTAAAAGGAGGGCAAGGCAGTGATTGTTTCTCATGTTGAAGACTATTTATTTCTTTGTCTGTTCAGACTTTTTTCATTCTCCTGCTGTTCAATAGAGTTGCAGTGCTGCGTAGCACAATGCGTTCTTATTTAGGAATTCCTTATCCTTCCAAGAAAGGCCTCTTGAAATATTTTCTCTTCATTTTCTCCACATATAAACTTGAGGCCAAGCACTTCCTCTAGCTACAACATTATTTCTGCTCAAGTATAATGTTTTGTTACAGGGTGTCAATGGAGGTTCTACAACACCACTTTCAGAGCTATTTTTCAAAGGACGGAGACTCCATGCCTTTGGAGGATCATTGAGGGAGCATTTGAGCTGATTCCCATCATCTTTAGTATCATTCCAACAGCATAGTCCCTCTCATTGAATGTGTTATTTTAATTCAGTATCTGTAGTGAGGGTTGTAGTATTGGTTTGGAGGGGAAAATCTTCAGTGTTAGGATCAACATTTCACTTGGAAGATCCCTTGGAGGATGTGTATTCATTTGTTGCATCATCTTCAGCCTTCTTCATTCATTTCCAGTTTCTAAGTTGAAGCTGCTACCCAACAACTCTAGGATTTATGTAGAATTTCCATTTTGTACTTGATTCAACCAATCCTTTTAAGGATTGTTGTATTATTGTTGTCAGGGGTTGAGAGCTTGCTCCTCCATTTATTTAAGACATATATTGTCATATCCATGTATTGACATAATTTTTCAGTAGTTCTCCATAATAGACTGTGTTGTCATAGCCAAGGGTTTCACATATGTAGCAGTGTTCTTCCATTTCTTGTACATGTTCTATTGAGGCTTGTATTTCCTATCTTGAGTGACTTTTTCCTAAAGGGATTTTACTCTTTGCTGATATATTTTACATTTTTTTTATATTTACATATTCATGCACCAAGGCTCATAAAAATAACGTTTTCATTACATTATATGTGCTTGCATTTGTTGTAGTCCCTTCATCGGTCTTTTTCTCAAGACAAATAGGTGTGGGAGACCTGTTTAACCCAACTAAAAGGATTTCTTTGGAGCATCCTATTGGATTTAGGACTTAGACACGTTTATCTAAGGTATCCAAGTCCTATTTTCAATTCCTGTAGTTGCCATTCCTAGAAAATTCATTTTCCATTCATGCCTTGCTAGCTGTTCTAGATTTGGAATATTACAGTTTGATGGTACTGGTCAATATACTGCTCAACAACATGTAAAGAAAATGACGGATTACTTTGAATTACATGAAATTGATGTGGATTATGGTCAAATGACATTATTTGCATAAAAATTAGCAGGAGATGATAAGAAATGGTTTAAATATTTACCTGCTAACCATATTGTTGATTTAGTTGTTTTTCATCAATTGTTGATTAATAGAAGGGAAAGAAAGAAAAACCATTTACAAATATTCTGTGAATATGAAAACATTAGGAGATATAATAATGAATTGTTTCAAGAGTATTGTACTAGGTTTAATAACATCTATAATCCAATTCCAGTGAGTATCAGACTCTCACCAGAATTGGCCCTAATCAAATTTCCTGACAATTTTGATGATGACATGTCATATCAATTAAGAGAAAGAAACCATGCATGTTTAGAGAAGATGAAAAGTGATGTAGTTGGTGTAGAAGCTAACTTGTTTTCCAAAAGAGATAGGATGAGGAATGAAAGAAGAGTTACCATTAAGGATGAACAATCCACATCAGACATTAAGATAGATAGTTTTGTTAAAAGTATGGAAATAATAATGGATAGATTACAAAACATGCAAAGAAAACCTTAATGGGATAATCAAAAAGGTCCTAAAATTAGAAATCCCAACTTTAAGAACAATCCTAATACTGGTAAACCAAGAGAAGTAGTACTCAATCAACAGATTAGACCACCTTTCCAAGAAAATTATCCAGAGAGTTCTCAGCAAAATGATGAAGACCAAGACACCGAGATAAGCTTGATGGGAATAAATGATGAAAATACTATTTTTCTTACCCAAGAACAACATGAATTATACATGTTACAACAATTGCAGTTATAATATGTAGAGTCTTTTGACTATAAACAAGGCTATGAATCTGCTATCTATAAATTTCATAAACAATATAGCGTTAGAAGCAAGAAAAACACAAAATCCCCTACTAAGAACCATCCAAACTCAGACTAAGAAAACAATAGAATCTTGTGTAGCCAAAATCCTACAAATTCTCCCTAGAGAAACCCACAATACTTCAGGCCCAAAGATTGTAGACATCACATCTACTACTACTAAAACTTCAACTGCCACTCAAACTGTTCTAGTCAAGAAAATTTAAAATAAAACAGTGGAAACACAAACTGAAATACCAATTGTTGATAAAAAGGACAAAAATACACAAACTAAAATTGGTAAATATGAAATCATTTAGTTAGGAAAAAATCAAGTACTATTTAATATTCAAATTGAGATAGCCAAATTGAAAATACTTGTTCCTTTAACACAACTAGTAAAAAATGATTCATACAAAGCCACCCTCCGCATTCCTAAGCACTATCAAAATGACTGTGGCCTTCTCTTTTGTGAGTGGCGCCACTGCTACCATGCACTATGCCGCTTGCTTCGAGGAGGTGTGGGGACGGTGATTTGTATGCATGGAGGGAGCGCCAAAGGAGCTATGCTGGTTTTCTCTTTTAGACGTTCGATTTGGCCATTCCCACTCTTCATTAATTTAAATATTAACATTGCCTTATCACTTCATGAGAAACACAAGCCAACACCTTGTAAATTTTGTCAGCACCTAAGTATTTAAACCTGCATTTTATTCATTCACACAAGGATAGGAGGAGCATTGAGTAGAGTTCTGACCATCAGAACTAGGAATGTAACAACGAGTCGTAGAAGGGTGAAACCATGAACTAAGGAATCATTTGATTCCAATAAAATTCTTTGGGAGTTAAATTTTTATAGTGTCAAAATGATATCAAGATTATCATGGTTTTTCACAAAAATTCGTGGGGAGCAAGATGGTGAAGTCATGCTCGCTATCTAAAAAGTAGAATTGCATTGGTGAATTCAAATTCTCTATGGTCAATTTTGTTCTATCTTGTCTCAACTAGCGTTGTTCTTCAAGAGTCTTGTCTCTAGCTCCCAACACCTATTACTTGCAAGCATAGGCCACAAGGTATCCAAGCTCTATTTTCCTATGTACTATAAGCCAAAACATATTCATATATAAAAACATTCACATTCATTTCTCTGTAATACGACCTAAAAGAAACATGGGAAAGAATTGATGCTACATTAGACGACAATCCTTGTAGAAGATATAATACCATTAGGCTCTTTAATCAGAGTATCCTCCTATCACATTCACATGTAATCAAACTCTCCATAGGTATTCTTATCTCAAGTTTGAGTCCTCTTATCACTTAGACAATATCACATTACTTTAAACTTTTCTCCCTCTTTTTTTCTTAATTTATAGTTGATTTGGAGAGGTGGAGGGGATAAAAAGCAACATATCTGACTTTATTTGGCATGATATTGTCACCCTTATCCCCCATTTGTTAATTTTTTAAACCTCTTCAAACCTTATCTTCTCACTCCACTAACCATATCCATATCAACATTCTCTATCTAAAGGGTAGGAGTGATTACCATCTTTTTTCAAGTCATTAGGAGTATCAAACATTTCCTTCCAATGCTCTAGGAGTATTTCAGGATTAACTTGAGTTGTTTTAAGGATTTTCAATGAGGTATATGTACTCATGTTTACCTTGCAATACTTTTCTAATGGTCTCAAGAGAGTGCCATATTGAGCTATAACGTTCATGAAGGTTCATCAAGAATCCCACTGAAGAATCTGATAGAAGGTGGCCAGCATAAAGATCGCTCACATAGGTTCAAGAAATATTAATCAAAGGAAACCCTAGCATTTATGGGCATACTTGAGATTCTAGGATATTTTAATTTTAGATAATGTGGCATTTTGATAAAAATTATTAGTTGGTTGGGATAAGTAAAATTTTGAGAAGTGAGATATATATGACCTATTTACCCTACCCATGCCTCGTCTATTGGAGATGTTAGAATGATGCGACCTTTTTCTTCATGATGCTAGCTCTATTGCTTTTTGTTTTAGAGCTCATGTGAGTCTTTTCCTTTTATTTATTTTATGTGATAATGATATTAGACATCTAATTGATTAAATATTAGCTAATTAACTAAAAACAATTCTACCAAATGTAATGATTTTTTTACAATTTTATTTGATAAATTTCTTTAAAAAGTGAGATTATTCTAGTGTGTCCTTTCTCCATTATAAAAACTATGGAATCAAAGAAAATAATAGAATAACCAATTTATCTATGTACAAACACTAATCTGAATACATTTAATTAATAGCAATGGGGCAAACAATATAGTGCAAAATTAGCAATTTTCGTAAGTCTATGTAATATGATGAACTACATGTCATGAACATTGCTCAAAATTCCCCGGATGTGGGTTTTAACATGCAATAAATTGGGCTGCCACATATCCTCATAGATGATGGACATTTGTCCTCCTCAGAAGGGTGCACATGGCCACAAAAAATTGATTAAATCCTGGACCATGAGCCATTTATTCTCCACCATCCTTGATCACTCTACATTGTCCTCCTCACTTCATTCTGGCATTAATTTCATCATGCCCACATTCATTTTTCCTTTCATGCCTTCTTTCCCTCTGTCGCCATTCCATGACCTTAAATGTGTGCATACAACTCCCCATTTCACCATTTCATTTTCTCTCTATCTCGTCTTTATCGCTCCCTATGCCTCTACCTCTTCTAAGTCCTTGCTCCATTTCTCTGCTCCTGCAGCTCCTAGCCGCAATGTTGTGCTTCCCCCCTTACCTTAGTTGCATTCTTTCTCCTCCACCATGCCTCGTCGACACCGCATGCATTGCTGTAGGGATAGTGGAAGCGAGATCCCTTACCGACTTCCCATTCATGCCACTGCTGGCAGAACTGTCAATTTCTCCATCGATTGGGATGAGTTGGAGGTCATGTATCCCATTAGCCTCTCTGTCCACTTTTCAATGCACCTTACTGAGCCTTCCATTTATTCCTCTGGATCTAATTCCCACTCCAAGTTGGGTCATTGAAAATACACCATCTCACCTGCCTCCCCCTTTCCCCCTCGCAAGATGGTGGCTTTTTTGGTTCAACAAGCCTCGAATAGTGACCAATGTAGTAGCTCAGACGAGGATGATACCAATGTAGAAAATGATGCTCACGTGACATTATCTCCTCCACTAAACACCTAGTTGTCCAAGCTCGAGGACGATGATTCCGAGTATGTGTGTTGAATTGTGGAGGAGGTGCTTCAATTGCCAATTCAAGATGAAAAGAAACCAACTGCTAACAACTGGGTTCTTCTCTCTATGCTTTTTTTTTCATTCAATTTTTCTCTAATCCAGTCAATTTGTCTCTTCTTATTTCTGAGTCTAGACATGATATGAACATAGCTAGTTTCCCTAAATGGGAAACTCACTCTAATTTTACTGAACACATCTCATGGGTAGGTTTCCCCATTTGGGGCCGCCCCTATTTTTCTATTTTTAATCTAAGATTTCCCTCTGGAATTGGCTTGCCAACTCCAGATGATGAAAATTGTAATTTTTTGACCTGTATTATATAATAGAAGTAGTATTATTTAGAAAAAAAAACATTGCTCAAAATTGTTTATCCCTTGGGTTTTGGGTATTAACTTAATAAAATAGAACTTTATTAAGAATTTTTCTTCTGTGATCCATAAAATATAAACATTAAGTATTTAATTTATTCCTATTAAAAAATAAATTATTGTTAATTTTTTATTTTATTGCCTAAGTTTAGTCAAACTAGCCATTATTTTACAAATGACTAGTTGGAGTTTTTATTATCTATTTAATTGGGTTACCTGATTAGATTTTTCATCTGGTCCTAATGATGAACCACACTGGCTGGTTCCAAACGTGTGGACCAAATTTACTTTGACGTGATTTTTACCGAAATATTTTACTCACAAAATAGAACTTTTCAGTTCATGTGAATTTATGATGTGAAATATGACACACTCAAACCTAACAAAATCTCAAGAAACATTAATTATGAAAACACCCTTGTGGTGTTCTCAATATTTATTTAGGCCTTTCTAGTAAGAAAAGTTAGATTCATGGAATATTTTTACGTTATGATTAACTCTGCAAGATTTTAATCTAAACCTTATAATTCTAATTAGGTTTGTTTAGTTTCATTCCTCTTATGGAAATTAGTTAATTTGGAATCGTGTGAATATTTTCTTCAAAATTCCAAATTTATTAATTTTTAGTTTGAAACTAGTGAGAACCTTTGTATTTAATTTTTGTTTCTATGATTATCTTATACCATTTAATTAACGGTTTATTTGATGCATTATTATTAACTTCATTTGTTATAAGTAGTTGTTTTTCTTAAAATAATTAAACATTTTCTGTAAGTTTATAAATTTTAGTTTGTACAAGTGAAAAATGCCATATTTTTTTTTAATAGATAAGGAAGT